>SDVV010024020.1:0-12654 GCA_016164225.1 Gammarus roeselii
TAAACAACAGTAACAATAGCGAACAGTTTAAGTATAATCATAAATGATAAAATGAACTCCATACCAATATTTATTTTGCGACACTTTTGCACAGAAATGACCTATGCTGTAGCGAGTGGCACTGATGCTATTATAAGGCAGCTGGGGATGATGCAGATCAAAACGCGTCGTATACAGAATTCATGCTTGTTAAAAAATTGCTCGCTCGACGTAAACCTCAAGTTCCCAACTGAACTTTGACCATAAGCAATGTTGGTCTGTATACAGTCTCAATACACATTTTCTGATTATTTCGTTCAAATTCATCTCCTGCACATTAAACGAAGTAAGTGTTTTGAAAACGTATTAGATAAAGATTTTTCCCGTTACTGTCAAAAATCCTTGAATTTTCCTTAGTATTGCTTATGTGATTCAGGTCATAAATGTCCCCAGTTTATGGTGTACACGCCATCGTTCAGCCCAACATCCTCTGCCCAGATGAGTTAAATCCTATGAAGCCACATTCTGAGTTTAGATTGGGTCTTCAAATCATACAGTCGTTAGAAGTGTCGTGGAGACGCAACGATGATTGGTAAATGCTCCAAAACTTCATGTATTGGCCTTATTTTGTCCCTAAACAATGCGTTTGCAATTACTAAATAATGCCAAAGAAGGGAAGAACTTGAGTACTATTTCATTGTGTTAATAATTCATGGACAGCGTGGGTGTATTTGGGTTTAACAAATTGTATGACTTCAAATGCGTTTCAAGTTAAGTTGTTTCTATCGATGAAATAGTCATTATTTTTTTTACCGCTCGCAGTCCTTCGTTAGAGATTATCCCATCCCCTTAGGTTTATTACTCACTGTGTGACACAGAACTCTAGTGCAGGAATGCAATTCAACTATACGTCTAGAATTATGTAGGTATTGGATGGGACTGTGAATGAGGGGGCAAATGTAAGTTTATATTTTTTCGTGTCAAAGCAACGTTGTCGGTGTCTAGTGATGCGTGAAACAGCTCGTGGGAAGAAACAGTGGCTCACAGTGGGGTGCAGAAGTGTGACGTCCCGGCTACAGCAAGTGCTCGGGATCCCACCCTGCAGCAATAACACAGAGGCGTGCAATCATATTTTACTCTTAAGTTCACAGATATTTTTTTCACTGAGAGTATTGAGGTCGTCTGCAATTACATATACACAAATTAAAACAAAAAAATAGCCTACATTTCCAGTCTGAACGCATAAATAAATTAGTCACAAATTTGTGTCTACAACATTCTTCCTAGAGCATGTTGAGGCTCTGGGAACATTCCTCCCACAGCATGTTGAGGCTCTGGGAATATTCCTCCTACAGTATGTTGAGGCTCTGAAAAATCCCTTCCAGAGCATGTTGAGGCTCTGGGAACATTCCTCCCACAGCATGTTGAGGGTCTGGGAACATTCCTCCCAGAGCATGTTGAGGCTCTGGGATTATTCCTCCCAGAGCATGTTGAGGCTCAAAGAACATTCCTCGCAGAGCATGTTGAGGCTCTGGGAACATTCCTCCCAGAGCATGTTGAGGCTCTGGGAACATCCCTCCCAGAGCATGTTGAGGCTCTGGAAACATCCCTCCCACAGCATATTGAGGCTCTGGGAACATCCCTCCCAGAGCATGTTGAGGCTCTGGGAACATCCCTCGCAGAGCATGTTGAGGCTCTGGGAACATTCCTCCCACAGCATGTTGAGGCTCTGGGAACATCCCTCCCGGAGCATGATGAGGCTCTAAGAACATTCCTCCCACAGCATGTTGAGGCTCTGGAAACATCCCTCCCGGAGCATGTTGAGGCTCTAAGAACATTCCTCCCACAGCATGTTGAGGCTCTGGGAACATCCCTCCCGGAGCATGTTGAGGCTCTAAGAACATTCCTCCCACAGCATGTTGAGGCCCTGGGAACATCCCTCCCGGAGCATGTTGAGGCTCTGGGAACATTCCTCTCACAGCATGTTGAGGCTCTAAGAACATTCCTCGGAGAGCATGTTGAGGCTCTGGGAACATTCCTCCCAGAGCATGTTGAGGCTCTGGGAACATTCCTCCCACAGCATGTTGAGGCTCTGGGAACATCCCTCCCACAGCATGTTGAGGCTCTGGGAACATTCCTCCCAGAGCATGTTGAGGCGAACAAGCCTTTGACCGCGCATAGCTCGCATGGAATCGGTCACAGCAACGCTACCACTTATATGCCCTATTAGACGACTTCATTAAAAAATGGCGCCCTCTATGCGGCGTGCTGTTGATTACTGTTGCATGTGCACTTCTTAAACCAAACTTACGCATTGGAGTGGGTCAATGAGTTGCAATACATTGAGGGTAGACGATGATGAGTCTGATAAATATTACTGCACTAAAGTGTCGATTGATGAGCGCAATCAAGAGACTTACTGTAACCAAGAGACTAAGTGCAATCCAGAGACTAAGTGCAATCAAGAGACTAAGTGCAATCCAGAGACTTAGTGTATGAGTCAAACTAGTTTGAGCAGTAAGTACACTAAACAATATTGTTCATCACAGGCACTAAAGACGTTATGACCGATATTAGAAAGTATTAACAAAAGACACAGAGGATATGTATAAAGCGATCATTTAGGCCATCATCTACATTAGCAGCTTGATAACAAAGCCAACGAAATTAGGCCTATTTTGTAATTTCTTCTTACACACACTTGCGCGTAAGAGGAGAGAAACAGCTTACAATAGAATTTTGAATGTAAAAAAAGGCATTAGTTACATGATTTATCAGAAGTAATTGAATGACGTTTGAAATGTATGGATAGTTGGAGATAAGTCTTCAAACGAGAAATTTACACAGTTGTGGTTACGCAATAAAATTGATTAATCAGTTAGAACAAAATCGGGGTAACATGTATAGTCAGATCAAATACCTCAGCATTGGTGCAATTGATTGTTTGAATACTCCTTCTTTGCTCCTTCTCTTTCTCCACGAATCTTTTCTAGTCCCAGAGCGATTAAACATTTAGGCCACTTAATTGTCAATATTTCAATATGATTAAAAGGCTTATTTAGAAATAATTTATTTCATTCCAACCTAACAACATTAGGTCCCGTCAGTGAGGGCCATCAGATGAGGCCTCACTTGTCCGTGTCCCTGTGGACAGTTGTCTGCCATGGACAAATTGTAGCCTCATTTCGCGGACTTGTTTCGATCAATGAGCCTGCTTAGCCGGGTCGCGGCTGGAGTTTCGCCTCCTCCGTTAAGCCCCGTTCAGTCTAGCAGACAAGGGAACCGAGACACGGGCATAGATTAGATTAGATCTGGTGTCAGCGTTTTTTTGGAGGTTTGCGAATTGGGGAGCACTTGGACAGCGCCACAGGCAACTTCTATGTGCGACCAGCACTCAGTGAAAACTCACAGTAACAATGATACGAACCTGAAACCCAGTATTGAATAATATTAGTTAACAACACAGCACTCACGTTAAGCGCTCCAGTATATTTCCCCATTGAAGAATGGTTGTCCCAGTTCTTGCAAAAATTCTGAAAATGTCGAATCATTTCCTGGCTAACGCAAAACAAATTCTAAGGTCAATGCTCACCATTCACCACCAGAGGGTGCTGATAAAAATCGAACAGGAACTTTGCGGGAGTTTCGTATCTTGATTTCTACTCTTGCTGTATTTTGCTCTCGTGCCTGTCGTGTCTCCAATTGCCAATTGTTTGCGTAAACACAAAAACCTTTCAGCCCTTGTTTTTGCCCTTGAGCGTGCATGTGTCTCCACTGCCGTCTCCGCTAGCATGGAAGGGGCTTTTGAGAAGGAGGATGCCGGCTGGTGCCTGTATTTTTGCCCTTGAGCTTGCTTGTGTCTTCACTGCCGTCTCCGCTAGCATGGAAGGGGCTTTCGAGAAGGAGGATGCCGGCTATTGGTAACCTCTTCGCCTTGACTCAGTACCCTCCTCATGACGCGGAGAGCGCTCCCAGTTAACGCAGTCCACCTCTTCAACCTCACAGTAAAATACACAATCGTCACCGACATATTGAACACTTGTACCGTGAACAATCTCTCAATCCTTTACCTGATGACCCCAGAGACATCATTAAATTGACAGGTTGCCAATTGACACAACGTCTACCTCTTCCAAATGAACGTCGTTTGCTCAGGCCTGTCATACATGTCAGTGAACAGAGTTATTCAGACCATCTTGCTTTGTATTGTGGAGAGAAGGGCAAGTGTGATAACGAGCTCCGAATCGTTTAATGATGCCGTTGGGGATAAAACATCCCAAATCTACTAATTGATTACTGACGACATCAAAGCTAGGCAGGTTAAACTACCGACGGAGGGACGGAGGAGGAGGGAAGGCAGAATGAACAATAAAAGAAGATAACACGGCATTTGTAAGTAATTGAACGCGCGGATTGAATATCTTCACTACGTATTTGGTCCATCCACATCAATTTCTGTAAATAATCAGCTAAAGCACCGTATTGTAAGTCCCATTTTTATCGTCTACAAATGTGGGAAACATCAACAAACGAGGTCGGTTTGCATCAACATTTTTATGCTGCTGTAAACCATCGACCACCAGAATAATGTTTCATTGAGGGACTGTACATCAATTGTTTCGGTAGAGATTTTCAAAGTTGGCTTTGTATTAGGTTGTGAAACAGAGCTCGGACTGGATTACTGAAGATAGTTTAGTTTGGGGTTGCTAAAGATAGCTTAGTTTGGGATGTCTGTAGATAGCTTAGTTTGGGATTGCTGAAGATAGCTTAGTTTTGGGATTGCTGAAGATTGCTTAGTTGGGGATTGCTGAAGATAGTTTAGTTTAGGCTTATTTAAGATCGCTCAGTTTGGGATAGCTGAAGACAGTTTAGTGTCATATTGCTGAAGATAGCTTAGTTGGGGATTGCTGAAGATAGCTTAGTTAGGGATTGCTGAAGATAGCTTAGTTTGGGCTTGCTGGCGATCGCTCAGTTTGGGATTGCTGAAAACATATTTGTTAGGGATTGCTCGAGATAGTTTAGTTAGGAATAGCAGAAAGTGCTCGTCAAAAATGATCAAATATTTCAACGTCTGCTGTGGTTCTTCGAAGTATAATGCAATCTTGTGACTTGAGATTTCAGAGGACACCCCAGACAGGAATTCGTTAAAATTGCTTCGTGTGGGAATTTGAGAACCGATCTACTAAATTTGGTTTCAGGACATTAATTTTTGAGTTCTGCAAACGGCTTCAATGAAAATAGCGCATCTTGTGATTATTCTGCACATTCTCATCCGGGTGCGGGGGAGGGGGGGGGGGGGGGCAGTGCGCGTGAGAGCTGAAGGCACGAGTTTGTAAACGTTTCTCAATCTTCGTTTAGTTTTTAATTCATTTCAGTAATCAAATGACAAGAGTTCGATTACTTTTCTTTACATTTTAGAAATAATTGTCCTCCAGACCTCGATAGACACTATGCTCTGTGGTTATGGTCGTCAGTTTTCATTGGACGCGTTGACAAACGTCATATATATTCCTCGTATTTGACAATTTAGAATAAAACCGTGTCCAAATTGCGCTCACGTTCCCAGTGTAATTAATCGATGCCACACGCTGCATTGATTTCATCTACACAAACAAGTCATTTTATTCCCACAAGACTTTATAGTTTCAATGCATTTAAATACCCAAGTTTTTCTTTTGTCTGTTTATATCATATCAAATGCAGTAATTTTACTTCCTCAAATTATTTATAGTTGAAAAATTACAGGCTGTCAGAAGCACGTGAAGCGGAAGTCTGTGATCGATAGAAATGAGTGAGGCCTTCTATGTCAACTAACCTTTTATTGCCAGTGGCAGAAGCGTGATATGCGCTAAGCTTTGATAGCATTTGCAAGGCGGTAAGCGAGGTTTAAGATCAGACATAATAAGCTATTTTTATTGATTAGTTTAATACGATTACGACAGTGTCCCTTCCCAGGTCCATCATGACTCGTTCACAGCTGGCGCACTTCATCAAAGGGATATGTGACTTAGTTTCGTTCATACTAATGATAAAGGAATGCGCTACTGGTGTCCAACTTTAGCGAGAATGTCAGTCGGTAGAGCACGTGCTCAATTTAGAATAGTTCAATTTAAAATAAATAATCAGAAACGCAGTAAAGTTTATTTTCACATTTTGGCAAATTTTTTTGGTGGCCCAGTATAGTATCAGGTCGATCCTGGAGAAACTTTTATAATTAATGGATTGACTTATTGAACAATGACTGCGGCATGATCAAGACGCTCTAGTTGCTGCATCTCCGATCCAATATCATTATCTTTGTACACTAGATGTATAGGCAAACATCTAGGAGTAAGCTATAGATGCATGTATCTACTTGGAAGCAAGCACAATGTTCACTAATTTGAGAAGGGCTAAAAGCGTAATGTACACTCATAATTTTTACAGTGAAGCTCTCTATAACATTTCTATAAAAGTAACACCAATCATCACTAGTGAGTCTACATCTTGTAAACTATTTCGCTGTTCATCATTGCCACGAGAAGGTGGAACAACGTGCGGTCTCGTCCACTGGAGAATAACGTCCTTCGACCCCGAGCATGAGAAGTGTGATGCTGATGCCGGCTACTTCTGAAGTTATACAGGAGACAGATGGAACTGAATTCCATCGCTGACGTAGGCGAAACTTTGATAGCCGTTAATTCAAATATAAGAGGTTTCATTAATAGGGTTAACTTTGAGTTCGGAGTCATGATCATACAAGAAAAATGATTTCTATGCCTCAAGTGGGAATTTACTAGTTGACTTTGATGTAGTATATGAAAGCTTTCTTAGTTTATTGCAACAAAAAGTACCAAACCATATTTCCTTAGATCGAATTATTATCTTGGATTATACTTCCAATAATAAAAAACTCCAGTTGTAATTATATATATTTTTTATTAAGTTGTTAAAAATGCTATCAAAGTCACCAAACAAAACTGTAGATTCAGTACTACTTGTTCCTTTTATTCAAGGCCAGTACGATTATCCAAATTCGAACAGTAACGCGCAACATAAGCGATCCTTTCCAATCGTTCCAACATATACTGGCTTGAGAGTAGCCAGGATGATGTCATGTTAGCGGTCAAAGGCGACCAATAAGAGCCACTAAAGAGGTGCTCCACGTATTTGAAACTCAGAGATAGAACAATTTCCTGTTTGCATATTAGTCACTTCGGATCTCTAACATGACGTCACCGAGGCGACAGCCAAACCTGAAGATGTAGGAGGCATTGCTCTTGGGCAATCTTCGTTACCATCCAATGGAAAATGTTGCTGATTTCCAACAGTAATGCAATATCGAATGCTCATATAAACTGATCGGGGCCAAAGAACCTTATTATTCAGTGAACATTGCTTGGAAATAATCCACCAGAGAAAGTGAGAGGCATATTATCAAGAAGGTATCATTTGTACTTACGCATATATAATGGCAATATTACTTTCTATCCACTAGCGAGAAAATAGGACGCATCTGGCTTAGAGAAATGGAGAAATGGAACGAGTGACTATACTGGACGAATAAGTTTCGTGAATATCATTAGTGAAACTCGGCAACTTCCTCCACCAGTTCCGAACACTTGGTGGATACCATTTCGAAAGTTCCGATGCTTTCTAACTTGGCCACTCTTACGTAGCTTATAAAAAGATCGAGGGATTTAAATTGCCACAAATTAAATCTCTTATAGGTAGCTACATGAAATTGAGAGTACACGATGATGATTCGTTCCTAATGGATTATAGACATTATTTATTTTAGTATATATATATATATATATATTTATATTCGTCTTTGCTCAACGGGATTTTTTTTCTTATTTAAATATGTACTTCCCTAATAGCATGAATATTCAGAATTATCAGAATATTTATAATGAAACCAAAATTTACACAACAAAATACCTCCTAACCACGGAGATTGTTTGTATTTCTATAAAACAATCTTACGAAGTAAAATCGATTTGTGGAAATGAGATCGTTATCCTAGTTTTGATTGCAATAAAGCTATTGGCCATGCATTAAACGCGTGTACTATGGACGACAGAAATAAGGTCTTTTCGCTTATTGTTTCCTACTAAATATATTCATGGAGGTTTTATGTATTGACGTATGCATATTCATACGACATACGTCAATACAGAAAGTTTTTATATACAAATATCAGTTTCCTCTCTAGGTCTAGAGGAAAGTGATATTTGTATATAAATACTTACAACGTACAATCTCCTAGCAGGTATATAGAGAACTGTCTGGCGTCTTTAGCACCACCTTGAGCATAAATAACTCATTTGTACGTTATGTTTCCAACATCCCTGCGATGAGATGGTACGTATGGCGTATGAATAGATTGTATGCATGGTTTCCAACGTCCCTGCAATGAGATCGTATGTATGGTGTATGTATGGATTGTATGCATGGTTTCCAACGTTCCTACAATGAGATCGTATGTATGGTGTATGTTTGGATTGTATGCATGGTTTCCAACGTTCCTGCAATGAGATCGTATGTGTGGTGTATGAATGGATTGTAGGCATGGTTTCCAACGTTCCTGCAATGAGATCGAATGTATGGTGTATGTTTGGATTGTATGCATGGTTTCCAACGTTCCTGCAATGAGATCGTATGTGTGGTGTATGAATGGATTGTATGCATGGTTTCCAACGTTCCTGCAATGAGATCGTATGTGTGGTGTATGAATAGATTGTATGCATGGTTTCCAACGTTCCTGCAATGAGATCGTATGTGTGGTGTATGAATGGATTGTATGCGTGGTTTTCAACGTTCCTGCAATGAGATCGAATGTATGGTGTATGTATGGATTGTATGCATGGTTTCCAACGTTCCTGCAATGAGATCGTATGTGTGGTGGATGAATGGATTGTTTGTATGGCTTCCAACGTCCCCGCAATGAGGTCGTATGTGTGGTGGAAGAATGGATTGTATGTATGGCTTCCAACGTCCCCGCAATGAGGTCGTATGTGTGGTGGAAGAATGGATTGTATGTATGGCTTCCAACGTCCTCGCAATGAGGTCGTATGTGTGGTGAAAGAATGGATTGTATGTATGGCTTCCAACGTCCTCGCAATGAGGTCGTATGTGTGGTGGATGAATTGATTGTATGTATGGCTTCCAACGTCCCCGCAATGAGGTCGTATGTGTGGTGGATGAATGGATTGTATGTATGGCTTCCAACGTCCCCGCAATGAGGTCGTATGTGTGGTGGATGAATTGATTGTATGTATGGCTTCCAACGTCCCCGCAATGAGGTCGTATGTGTGGTGGATGAATTGATTGTATGTATGGCTTCCAACGTCCCCGCAATGAGGTCGTATGTGTGGTGGATGAATTGATTGTATGTATGGCTTCCAACGTCCCCGCAATGAGGTCGTATGTGTGGTGGATGAATTGATTGTATGTATGGCTTCCAACGTCCCCGCAATGAGGTCGTATGTGTGGTGGATGAATTGATTGTATGTATGGCTTCCAACGTCCCCGCAATGAGGTCGTATGTGTGGTGGATGAATTGATTGTATGTATGGCTTCCAACGTCCCCGCAATGAGGTCGTATGTGTGGTGGATGAATTGATTGTATGTATGGCTTCCAACGTCCCCGCAATGAGGTCGTATGTGTGGTGGATGAATTGATTGTATGTATGGCTTCCAACGTCCCCGCAATGAGGTCGTATGTGTGGTGGATGAATTGATTGTATGTATGGCTTCCAACGTCCCCGCAATGAGGTCGTATGTGTGGTGTAATCGAAACGTGAAAGTAAGGCTTCCTTGGTAATTGGCAACGAAAAAAACTGAGTTGGATTAGAAGTTCTCGTCAGTTCCATTCCACGTCTCATCGTCCATTTGAACATCTGGTCCACATCTTCTTTAAAACGAATATTTTAATTTGAATATGTCTGAATTGCTTGTTTGCGATGAACTAACTGCATTGTGAGCCCATTGCACCGCGTTGTGATGCTATGTGATCGACACTCATTTTGAGAACCTGTAATTGGTCTCAAGGAGACCAGAAGACGCTAATTCCTGGAGTTTGTTAACCGAATTGAAAGGCCCGGAAAAGGTTTCCATGCCAATCCCCCAGTCCCTCTCACAAATAATCCTATTTGGATGCTGATTGGAGAAGAAAGTCACTTGAACAATCGTCTTGTTGATGGATAGGCGATCGGCTGTCATGCCTGTGAATACGGTAAAGCAATTTCACATTTTGAAGGAAATGACATGCAATTCCTCTGCCACCCCTGATCAAACGGGATAGTGACACATCGCCAAGCGCTGCTTCAAGTTGTTGATATCCTGTCACCAATATACTATTCCAATGTCCTCTTCATAAACACAAATATTTGATAACAATTCCAGTTTTCTTTTGTTGAATTCAATAATTCACTGTTGTGTTTTGACTCAATCTTCCAATTATTTTGTCAGGATATCAATATTACAATTATATAACAAATGGAGGAGTAAATTGTCAAGGGTTTCTGATAACTTTTTATCAACGAGGTTCATACGGACCTCATTTAACGCACATTGAAATAATCCTAATGACATCAAACAAAAATATCACAGGTCCTTCGTCTGGCTTCGTGGAGCATTGGCTACTCCAGACCCACTATGCAGGCTGTCAGCATTTGTGCCCACATGTATGAATAAATTGAATCAAGTTTCTAAGCTTAAACAATGTCAATCAGAGATAAACCAATATCCAGGTCTCGATCGGGTCTCGCCGTCCTTGAAGAGCCCATTGTAATTCACATCTCTAACTTGCTTGAAAGCCACTGCAATATTAAGGTATAACATTTTATTTAAACTCATTTCCATGTTACCCAGCAAAGTCTCTCTACAACGACCGTCGAACAAAGCTCCAAATTGATTGCATTCTCCCGTCGCTTCCAGAAGCAGGTTTCTTATGGCGGTGAACCATAGTACTTGAGATCAGACATAACATTTGTCCTACCATAGGATCCCTTTTACCTCATTTTGTAGCTGGGTCCCATTTGTGTTTCTTTTATTTCTTCTGCTAGCCATTGTTATGAAGAATTGAACTAAAAATTTCTAAATTCCCTAAACGTAACTATGTCGCTGTCTATTTAGAGGCTAGTGCAGACTGGAGCTGGCGTTACGACGTCCCTTGATGCACGTGTTTGGGTAGCAACTGAGTCAGCATTTGCACCACAGGCCATGCACGTACAGGACTACACCAGTGTAAGGAACATCAGTAGCATACAGGTCCCTTGAGATTGCTGTGCATAACGAGGCCAATCACGCAGCGTCCTCTTGTGGTGACTTCCAGATGCTGACGAGCTCCTTTTAATGGAAACCCTGAGCGAGACAAGGAGAAAACGTCATAAAATTGTAGGGATTGGGACCTTAGCATTGCAGCGTTTCACAGTATGCTGCAACACTACAACATTTTGCCAGAGCCGTTAAGAGACCAGAACATCAACCAAGCTTCAAAGTCGAATGATAAAGTGTTGAAAAGTTAGTGAACAAAGTCGTATCATAACCGCATTTCCGTGAGGGTTCTCCCTAAATTGCATAATACGAAAGAGTGAATAAAAATTCTTCCGATCCACGTGAACAAATCTTAACCGACTAATGAACTACTTGTTCAAAGAGAAAAAAATATATAGTGATACAAAATATGATCGAATTAAAGGGCCAAGTGTCGACATAAAATAATATATGTACAAGGCAATTACTGCAATACGCAACGCAAACTCAGCATTTTAGTGGCGGTTCACTCTGAAGTGGTGAGGCACTAGGTAGGTGGATGTGTTATAGCGTTGAGTTTAAGTGAACTGTGCAGAAAGAATCCTGTGCGTAACTGCAAAATTACGTTATAAATACTTAGGAGTTAGTGATTAGCAATCTACACGGCGCGGCTTCACCAAACTACAACAAATTTGAGAAAATACCCGCATAATTCCGAAGGCTATGCCACTAATTTATAGGGATTAGCGTTAAAGTAGCATACGACAGAAGGGGTCAGCAACAACTCCTGTGGTGCGCATAAAGTTATGTCAAATTGCGACTGACGTTGCGCCAGGATTTGAGGTGAAATGCGCATCGAAATGCGTGCGCTGCCTTTTCCATGACACAATAAGTCAAGTGCGGAATATTGTGAAGCTCTGATGCTGAACGACATTGAGAGAACAACTGGGTTCAAACTAATACAGATAACTGACGTAACGATTGCAGTACAAATACAGACAATACATTGAACAGGTGTACATTTCTGTACAGAGTATGCCAGCACGTAGATAGCAAATTTTGCACTGTCCATTTGGAGAAAGTAAAGTGCACAAATGTGAACAGTTATGAAGAGATTATCCCTCATGTAATTTTTCGAACAATGAGTATGGAAAGGGTCTAGATACACATAGAACTGTGAAACTTTCTTTGTGTTAAAGGTTTGAAATTATGTCTCTGCATGCACGATTAAAATACAACTGGCTCTGTCAAAAGTTTTAGAACCAGAATCTATACTTTATCATATCGGATTTCAAGAAAATTTAAATTAATTTCACTAGATCGAATAAGTTGATACTCGACTTCTATTTGTGGTAGAAATTGAAGAGTCACGTAGAGTTTATTTCAGAATCAAATGAAATGTTAACATAAATTCACACACGCACACACATATAT
>SDVV010024021.1:0-12654 GCA_016164225.1 Gammarus roeselii
AACTCTAGATTTATACATTTAATGACGAAATGTGCTAACATATTGTAAAGATGGGTCTAAAACATTGTAAGAATAATGAAGAGGTGAATAGACGACATAAATTATACCTAAAATATATTCATAACACTGAATATATACGTTTGATGACCGCTAGGAAATGATTAAAAGATTGGCAATCAGAATAATTCGATACTGGAGTACAAAAATCGAATGAATATACTTCTGATATAGAAGATAAAGCACAACATCAGCCTATGTGACAATGATTGTATCATCAAAAATGGTACGGTCAATGGTAGAAATGATTCAATGAATTTTATTCTCATCGAGTTCGCCTCTGTCAACGCTGCGAGCTACCTTTCAATCATCGAAAGACTGAGCTCGTATTTTAATTATATAGCAACGATTGAAACATTTGGAACATAAAAAAAGACAAAAATGTCAGTTAACATCTAGGATAATAGGCAGAGACAATTGTGATCAGTAGCAACACGTAAATCATAATGGGGTGGTTGGATGATTATTCTTTTTATAGATCATTAACACTCTATTTTAGTATTTTATTATTTCTTATTTCGTGGGCTCTACTATTAAGCTGTGCCTTTTTTTCATGTTGATCAATTTTGGATTAGTTATATAATTATGTATCGTTGGACGCCAGCAGGGGCTCTAGGTGGACTATTCGGTGTGTTAGTTAGTCTAGTCCAACCTACGGTGGGAGAATTTGCGCTCTTCTGGGCTCCTTATAAATGTCCGAGCACAGCCAGGCAATTGTTGGCTAAATGGTGAAATAATGTTGATGTTGATCTTAGGGAGTGAAAGTCTTGAATGGCACTGTGCGTGGAGGGGACGAGGCGAGTCGGGGTAGTTTGAGGCGAGTGGAGACAAGTCGACTGGCGAGGTGACGAGTCGAGACGAACCGAGGCTGGTTGAAACTAGGTGACCCGGGAATGGGGGGTACTCGTGGGACCCGCATCACTCGGGTTGACCCGAGGGTTTCAGGAACCCGGGGGACTTGGAAGGCCAGGAGGATTTGGGACCCACTTGAACCCTACCGGGGGCCCTTTGGGGCACCCTTGAGACCCTTTGGGACCACTCTGAGAAATTTTGGGACCCGCTTGAGACCCCTCTAAGCCCTAGGACCCCTGCTTTCCTCTCCCCACGCTGTTAAACCCGTACACAGAAAAATGTATATATGTGAAATGTTTGAGTAGAACAATTAACCATTACAATCCGCGGATTACTGGCACAGAGAGCGAGGGTCGCGTCGAGGCTGGTCGAGGTGCGTTGAGATCAGTCAAAACATGTTGAGGTGAGTCGAATTGGTCGCGACGAGCCGAGACTGGCCGAAATGATTCGAGACAAGCCGAGATGAGCTGAGACGAGGGGTTTCGAGGAACCCGGAGAGCTCGAGAAGACCCGGTGGACTTGGATCGGGCTCTATTGGGACCCAAGGGACCTCTGCCCTCCCCCTCCATCCTATCCCCTTAAACAAATAGTGCGAAATCAATTATCTAAGCAGTTTTTCGTCCCATGACGAACCTGCTCCTACTTTCTTCACGACCCACAATTTTGTCATGTATTATATATAATGCAATTGAATTTGTGCGGGAGTTTCTATCTGTGATTTTGTGAATAGGTGTTTTTTCTTCAGTCTGTGCTCGTTCGGCAATGCACTGACCATCTTTAGTTTCGGGGGTTGACCTGGACTGCGTTGCTATAAATCCTGAGACGCGTTTTGGTTGGAGTTGATCTAATCCGTGCAGCCATAGACCTTGTAGCAATTTCGACGATACTATCTGTGCGTACTGGCGCGAGTGCATATTACTCTTGAAGTTATGAGTGATTGGAGGCAAGGATTCGTTTTGTCTGAGTCTTTATTTTTCTTGAATAAATAAATTGTACCTCTACTTAACTAGACTGCGAAGCTGTCGACATTATGTTGCATTGCTGTCGGAGCTGACTTTGTCCGTGTAGCCGTGAACCTTTTACTAGTCTCGACGATGCTACCTGTACGCACTAGCGTGCGTACATATTATTTTCGAAGTTCTTAATGATTGGAAGCGGATGTTCGTATCGTCTAAGCGTTATTCTTATGAGCACCAGCGTGCGTCTAACATTGCTAAAATGTTATTTTTTTCTTACTTTAAAAGCGTTGTCTTTTTTTTTTATTCGCACACTAAGGCGTGCGAGCCTATTGGAATCCGTGATCGTCGAGCCCTACGGGGGAGCCTATTATGACTCGCGTTGAGGCTATGGTGGAACTGAAAATCAAATCCAATAGAAATCATATGCATCCTCTGAGTAAAGTCGATCAGATGGTGGCTCATTTATAAATGTTATGGTGGTGGTATTTACGAACATGTTCAAGAACAGAATGCATTTCCTAGTTATTGGCAATATGTTTTTTATATTATAACTGTAGGCAAAGTTACGGTTTTAATTGATTAGACAATAGATCTTCATTAAACAGCCAATTCTTGAAGGACGTGTCCGATTCAAGATTCTTGAGGCTTTTTGGGAGGTTGTTCCTGGTTTTAGGTCCATAATTTTGTTTTCAACAGGTATGACTGATTTGTCTATCCTGATAGAGAATTTAGTTGGAACTGCTTTGCTTTTTGAGTTCGAGCTGAACAAGATGCATTTTGTTTCTTCAGAGTTGGGCTTGAGTCCATTTTTATCATACCAAGATTTCAGATTACTTACGGCTGTCTCAGCGTCGTCCATCAGCGCATTCAGATCTGACGGTTTTCGGGAAAGCAATATTTGAACGTCATTGGCGTGCATTACCTTTTTTGCTTGATTTTTTGGTAAGTTACAGTCGATATCATTTAAAAAAACTAGGAACAACAAAGGGCTAAGTTTCGAGCCTTGAGGGACCCTAAAGGCAACTCTGGTCGGATTTGACATAGTTGCGTTATCAAGTTTAACTGATTGTTGCCGATTCATCAGATAACTTTCAAACCAAGTAGGGTATATTCCTATGTTACGGAGCTTGTAAAAAAGAATTGTATGGCTTACACTGTCGAATGCTTTCGATAAATCTGGCAATACCAGCAGAGATATCTGCCCCTCATCAAAGTTTTTGTACAGATCTTCAGTGATGCTCGTGAGTGCGTCTTCAGTTGACAATTTTTGCCGGTAAGCACACCGGCAGTCATTGATCAGCTTGTTCAATTCAAAGTAGTCAATTAATTTGATGGATATTACATTTTCTAGAATTTTGGATAAGACAGGCAGAAGACTGATTGGTCTAAAGTTGGATGGTTCATTCTCGTACCCAGATTTATGAATTGTTTTTATGATTGCATGCTTCCAGATCTCCGGAAAAGTTTCACTTGCTATAGAGGTGTTAGTAACTGTGCTGATATAAAGCAAGGTAACTATTATGCTGTCTTTCAGATACTGTAAGGCTAAATAATCTATTCCTGTGGAATTTGTGTTCTTCAAGGTAAATACAGCTCGTTTCACTTCGCGTTGCGATTCTTGCTTTGGTTTCCATTTGACGTCACTGTCTTCATCACAAGCTTTTGGACTCCATGTATCTGTTGCGTCGCTCTGTAATCCTTGATAAGCTTTCTGGGTTACCTCTTCAAAAACCTGTTTCCCAACTCCAGCGAAGAAGTTGTTAAACTTCTCCGAAGTTGCCTGAGGATTCGGATGAGTAGGCTAGGTGATCTTTTTTTAAGCAGGGAACAATGATTTTCAGTCCATTCCACGTTTCTTTTTGATTGTTTCTGCACTCTTCTGACTTCTCGTTTGACTCCTATATTTTGAATTCAAAATAATTCTAACCAAGTGATGCTGTGTTTTGCTCTGCGTTTGAGATATTTTTTACGTGCAATATAATTTTGCAGTTTCTCTGTAATCCATTTAACCGGCATGTTTTCATTGTTTTAGTTTCCGTTGGCGCCACAGCGTTCAGAAATGTGAGAAGATAGTCTGTGAGTAATTAAGCTTGCTCTGTGACGTTATTTGTGCTATGTATCGGTTTTACCATCTTGACGCTTGCCACAAGTTGTGCTCTGAAATTATCCGCGGTGTAATTTCTTTTTGTACGAAATGCTATTTTGTATACTTGTTTCTTCTCTTTTTTTATGTTACCACCATTTCATGGTGGTCCGAGAAAGAATTGAGCCCCACGTCTGTGGTAACAATGGAAGACGGATTGTTACCTATGAGCAGATCCAATACAGTTTGGGATTCGGGAGTAATTCTTGTTGCACTTTTTATGAGCTGATGCAGCCCGAGTCTGTATAAAATCGGCTTCATATTGTTAGATTTCAATTTCAATTGATCATAATTGAAATCTCCCAAAATGCACAGCGTCTTCCCTACGCGGATAGCTTCTCGAAATCTTTCTTCGATTTGTTGAAAAGACTGTACACTTGTTTTAGGTGGTCTGTGAAGAGAACCAACTACAAACTATCTGTGTTTTCTTACCTGGATGTTCACCCAAAGGTCATAAACTTCATTGCTGTCGTTAAGTATTATTTGAGAAGAGGTATATTCTTCTCTCACATAAATCACGGTTCCACCTGCTTTCCTTTCTCTATCTTTTCAATACACATTAAAGCCTCAATTTTGATGGAGGTATTGTTAATGTCAGATTCTAGTTATGTTTCGGTCAGACATAGAATGTCAATTGAGTCCTCCTTCCCCATCATTTTTATGCGATTCATCTTTGTTCATAAGCTTCTAACGTTTATATGTTTAATCAAGATATTATTTAGGTTCTGATGGGTATTAATTGACCCAAACACGACTCCACAAGCTCCAGGAGCCACCCATAGCCCCAGAACCAAGCCCCCAGTCCCCCTTTCCGCCATCGCCGGTTTCCTGTTTATCTCCTAGCCGATACGCTACCGCTGCCTCACCCCTGTTCCCAGAACAATGCACCACCCCCGCACGCCGCTCCTCTACATCACCCGGCCTCACTAATCAGGCCACACACACATGACTTCTTTCTGCATGCAACTTAATTTAGCGAATACCAGAACATGATGTTAGATGACACCACATCTTACATCTAAATCATAGTAACTACGTTCATCATCAGCAATCATTGTATGGCACCAGCCTTGCAATCCACATGCACCGCCACACTACAAAGGAGCCGCAAGAGGCTTAGCAGTCGACAGCAACACGCTTTCAAGAGACCAGAGGCACGACAGTCATAAATCGAAACCCACCAACTCAAGAATTACTTCTCTCAAGAAGACCAGAACCCATCGACCGTGAACCTCAACCTTTGAAAGGTTCAGCTATGAGCCAAGCACCGCACCTTTAGGAGCCTCAGTCCTACTGTAGCGTTCGTTCGCCGAGCGCTCGTCTGACGAACACTGGAGCAGTCACTACACGCTCCAGTCAAGAGACTCGCAGACATCGTCAACCACCAGATTCCCTGAGAGGCCGCACACAACTGCGGCACCTGGTGCGCATACCCTTTGTGGTAATAAATACATCAACTAAGTGAAAGGTAATTTTAGGCGGTTAAATTGTTTGTTGCTTTTCAAAGTGCCGAGAGTATGAAGTCTTCCGCGCGTTCTACAGAACTCTACGATGTCTCATTGTCACTTAGAAAATAATTATATATGCTGATCAGAATCCCACAAGGCCTCATTGCTTGTTAGTTTTGTAGTCTGTACTTCAAACCCTCTATCAGAGCATAATTGGGCTCGATTGTTCGTGAGTCGGATGATTTTAAATCTTACTCGACTTAAATAATCTCAAAGCAGAGTGAGCCACACAATTTCTCACTACGTATGAGTTTTGCGAACTATCGACAGTGTTCCATTTCTTATGTTAAATCTATAGGCCTCATTGATTATTATTGCCGCAGTGGATTTTTAAACCACAGATGTTAATTTTTCGGTGCTTAATTGTTCGTTAATTCGACACCGAGCGACACAATTTCCTAGGTTCACTTCAGTATTGCGCATTGTCGACAGTGTACCATATACTAGGCTAAATAACAATTTCACACATAATTCAACAGAGACGATCTTCAGTGCGCTTTTCACCTGTTGTACACAATAGGGCCACATGAAGTGTTATTTTGGAAGTTGTTCACAATAGGACCACGTTAAGTGTTATTCCAGCGGGCATTTTATTTTCATTTTTTGTACACAATAGGATCACGTGAAGTGTCGTTTTGGAAGTTGCAATCAATAGGATCACGTGAAATGTTATTCCAGCGCGTTTATTTTTAATTTTTTGTACACAATAGGATCACGGGAGGTGTTATTTTGGAAATTATACACAATAGGACAACGTGAAGTGTTATTCCAGCACGTTTTTTATTTGTATTTTTGTATACAATAGGATCACGTGAAGTGTTATTTTGGAAGTTGTACACAATAGGACCACGTGAAATGTTATTCCAGCATGCTTTTTATTTTATTTTTTTGAGCACAATAGGATCGCGCGACGTGTTATTTAATGCTGCATAGCACCACGTCATCAAGGGGCCAACCTATGTTAAGTATAAATCACTCTGGTAGTCTATAACGACTACTTCCAGCGCGTTTTTTGTTCATATTTATTTGTTGTACACAATAGGCTCACGTGATGTGCCATTCGGTACTGTACATAAACTCTTTATCAAAGAAAATAAGATTATCATCAGCAGAATATTTAACTGTCATGCACCACAATCAACTACAATTAATTATATTTCAAATACACTGCAATCCGCCTTCTGCATCTAAACTGCAACAATGAGACTTCCCGTCACACCCCAACTTCCACCAAAAAGCTCTGCTGTACGTGTAGCAAGGGTTATTGCACAAACTGCGTTTGCTTCAGAAGTGACGTAAATTGATCATCGTGCTGAAGCAAGAATTGCACAAGAAAGCCAAAAATCATTGAATTAAACGCTCTAAAACTCCGCAGTTTCCCTGCAACACAAGAATCTAGCAGTCACCACCCTCCTGAAAGAAGCTCCAGCTGATACCCCCCAATAACTATAAGCTTGTCATCTCTATCTCCCCACTCATCCGTAAATAAACCCTTAGCAGCCCTCTCCAGCAACTAGCGAACCCCCACATCTCCAGCCCTGCCTCCCATGGCCTACAAGACACCCATTGCATGGCTACCGTAATAGCGAGCGAGACTCATCCAACAACACAGTCAATCGTCGCTGTGCACAATGCCAACAACGTTCCAGGAGAAACTACAGAACCTTCTGTTACAATCCTCATAGGCGATGACTTCATAGCAAATGTACAACCGGATGACCTCACAAGGAAATATACTATCCAAAAAATCAACGGAGTTGATTCTAATGCACTACTAAAAAACCATTGAGACAGAGACACAACTTCATGAGTCTATGTTACTCCCTGAAACTCCGTGTTACTCCAACCGGTCAACTAAGGAACAGCATCAATAGAAGAGGAACGGCCAAACTCCTCAACATTGTAACCCGTTATGTTCCTCACTGGGTTGAGCTACTGCCAGACTACTACTATCACAATGACCACAATATGCAGTCCATTGCGTGCCCTCCATTTCTTTGCTTCCCGCTGCCACACCTCTGGTCCCCTCTATTGCAGACACACAAACACGAATCGGCCAATTACAAACTGTTACGGCCCACGCATCTCCTACCGTTAACTGGTCACAAGACAGCGGACTACATACACTCATGGCCAACTGAGACCGTGCACAACACCCGCCACCTTGCGCACCCCCCCTGCACTGCCCAAAAGACCCGCTTACCTCACCACAAAGACAGTGACCGTTGCTGCTTCAGGTACTACGACCCAACTCACAGTAGCAGCTGGCTTGGAAAACCATATCAGGACTAACACACGTACACAGGGCGCTCTTATCTCGCCTCAAACCAGCGCCAGCAAACAAGCTTATCATCTATGACACATCACTCCGTATTTGCACACACGACGTGTAAGCCGCCCTCCCATCTTAATGCATCTCATAACCCTCTGCCCCTAGACCAAGCCGCTGTACACCAAACCAAGCCAAGCCACACAAAGCCCCATGCATCCCATCCATTCGCTCCACCTTTCATCAATGCTACTGCGCACCAAACTAAACCAGTTACACCCCAACACAACGACTACAGCTCTCCATCAGCGCCTCCTTAGTGCCCCTATACCAACAACTACCAATCAGTGCCTCTTCACCATCCGCACACCAACAGCTCCCCATCAGCGCCTCTTCATCACCCCTCTACCAACAAATACCAATCAGCGCCTCCTCACCATCTGCACACCAACAGTTTTTCATCAGCGCCTCCTCGTCACCCCTATACAAACAACTACTAATCAGCGCTTCTTCACCACCTCTATTTCAACAACTACCAATCAACGCCTCCTCACCATCCGCACACCAACAGTTCCCCATCAACACTTCCTTATCACCCCGATACCAACAACTACCAATCAGCGTCTCCTCACCATCCGCGCACCAACAGCTCTCTATCAGTGCCTCCTCATCATCCCTATACTAACAACTACCAATCAGCGCCTCCTCATCATCCATACATCAACAACTACCAATCAGCGCCTCCTCACCATTCGCATATCAACAGCTCTCTATCTGTGCCTCCTCATCACCCCTGTACCAACAACTACCAATCAGTGCCTCCTCACCATCCATATACCAACAACTACCAATCAGCGCCTCCTCACCACCCTTATACCAACAACTACCAATCAGCGCCTCCTCACCATCCGCACACTAACAGCTCCCCATCAGTGCAACCTCATCACCCCTATACCAACGACTACCAATCAGCTCCTCCGCACCACCCCAATATCAACAACTACTATTCAGCGCCTCCTCACCATCCGCACACCAATGGCTCCCCATCTGCGCCTCCTCATCACTCCTATACCAACAACTACCAGCCAGCGCCTCCTCACCACCCCTACGCCAACAACCATCAATCAGCGCCTTCTCATTACCCTTATACCAACAACTATCAATCAGCGCTTCCTCACCATCCCTATACCAAAAACTACCAATCAGCAACTCATCCCCACCCCTATACTAACAACTATTAATAAGCGCCTCCTCACCATCCGCACACCAACAGCTCCCAGTCAGCGGCCCCTCATCATTCGTCCACAAAATGTTTTCAACCAGTACCCCTAAATCGTAATTTCACCAACAGCTTCTCATCAGCGCTTCCTCATCACATGAATGACAACAACTCTAAAACAGCAACCCCTTATCAGCCAAACACAAGCACAAACAGCTCACAGAAGGAGCCTCCTCACAATACTCACACCAGCAGCTTCAAATCAGCGTCTCCTGATCCCCTCCGTGCCAGCAACTCCAAATCAATGACCCCTCATCATCCTAACACAAGCAGCTCCCAGTCAGCGCCCCCTAACCATACTTACACCAGCAGCTTCCAATCAGCGCCTTCACATCACACAAAAGCCAACAACTCCAAAACAGCGACCCCTCATCATCCCAACACAATCAGCTCACAGTCAGCACCTCTTTACCATACTCACACCAGTAGCTTCCAATCAGCGCCCCCCATCATCATCACCTCACCAACCACTTCCAATCTGCCCCTCCTCAGCATCCCAATAAAACAGCTCACGATCAGAATCCCTTCATTATTCCTGCCACACCAAAAGCTCCCAATCGACGTCCAATCATCATCCTCAGACCAACAGTTCCCATTTGGCGCCTATCCATCATCCCCATAAAAACAACAGCCACTCATAAACCAGCAGGAATACAGGATATAAAAAAATCCACACATACACAGAACCAATAAAATCACTTGGGTACTCAATAATCTGAAACTACAATTAATGTCAACCCCCACAGATGGCCATTGCCTGATACACGCTCCTAACTAATCATGGAATTATCAAATTGGGTATAGTCCAGAACAAGACATTGTCGCGTTTCTTAGCGTCGCACGGAAGGAGGCTGACACAAACATGGACTTCTATTCGGCTTTCCTCCCAAAAAATGATTACGAAGACGCCTACCAGATATATAAGGAAGCGTATTTCTACAACAGGAACTACAAGCAGCCCATGGGAGACTTGTTACCCACCATGCTGAGCAATGCTCTGGGACATCAGACTGACATTGTTCATGGAGACGGCTTCACCAATACAACGATAAGGCCCATCAAGCCACGCCTAAATAACAACCAGTCAGTTTTCAAGGTGTTCATTCACCTAAAGGACAGTCATTACAGTGCACTTGTCCTCATGCAGAAATTCTTAAAATCCTCCAATACAAATAGAACACCAAATGGTAGAAACTTCTGCCCTAACAAATTAACCGCCCTGTATGATGCACCTGACACCTGCATCTACGCAGAGGACGAGCAGGGCAGCGTACCCGACATCCAGGACTTAATTACAGGCAACAACGTGGTCATCGACAAAAAAAACACATAGATCGCAGCAATAGTCACCGTAGGGCGTCCGAGCACATGTGACTAGATGGCACTCGCGCCTTTCGTGAAGCAGACGACCACATACGAATAAAACACATAAATGTTAAAAATCTATTGTCTAGGATAGACCAGATCAAACTGATGTTGACTGATGGAGCTGTTGATATATTCTGTCTCACTGAGACATGGCTAGTATCAAACATGGATAGAAATTTTATTCAGATAGATAGGGACAAACTGTTCAGAAATGACCGCGGTAAGAGAGGAGGTGGCGCCTGCATCTACGCTAAAAATGAATACATAACCAGGACATGGAAAACGGTGGGAAACGGAGACAAAGTGGACGATGTTTGTATTACCGTTTATGTAAGAAAAAACAAATCCTTCATTGTCGGAGCCATTTACAGGCCACCCAAAGTCAGTAACCAGTCATTCAGCTATATAGAAACCAATCTCCGGACAGCAGCTATTTTGAAAAAGAACGTGTACGTCTTAGGAGATTTCAACGACAATCAATTAAAGCTAAATAAATTGGGCTCAATAATTAAAAAACTAAAACTAGAACAGCTCATTGAGGAGCCAACTAGAATCACAAAAGAAAGTAGCTCGTTGCTCTACCTGATAATCACGAACAATCAATCGTCTGTCCTGAACACCAACGTCCGTGAGTCTCTTGCCGACCACAAAGAAATAGGCTTCCTGATCAATGTAAGCAAAAAGAAACGGAAACCAGTATAGAATATAATTAAACTACTCACGAGACTCACTGAAGCAAGAATTGTGGAACAGAGTACCATTGCTCAACGACAGGCGTAATACGGACGATGTGAATATTCAATCGATCATTTTCATAGACACGTTCTCAGCTGCCCTCGACACAGTAGCACCAATTATCACAAAGAAACTTACTCGCCAGTAGTGTATATAGTGCCAAGACGCGGATGTGAAGGAATTAGATAGGCCATAATTAGGGGTGCCAAGATGCGGATGTGAAGGAATTAGATAGGCCATAATTAGGGGGTGCCAAGACGCGGATGTGAAGGAATTAGATAGGCCATAATTAGGGGGTGCCAAGACGCGGATGTGAAGGAATTAGATAGGCCATAATTAGGGGGTGCCAAGACGCGGATGTGAAGGAATTAGATAGGCCATAATTAGGGGGTGCCAAGACGCGGATGTGAAGGAATTAGATAGGCCATAATTAGGGGGTGCCAAGACGCGGATGTATAGGAATTAGATAGGCCATAATTAGGGGGTGCCAAGACGCGACTGTGAAGGAATTAAATAGGCCATAATTAGGGCCACCTAAACGGGCTACTGAAGGAATAAGGTGGTCTGTGACCACATAGAGACAATTACTCAAGTGAGCCTCAATTTAGCTATGACAGTTAGCGATTTTTATCTCTGGATGTGCGATCGTAACGAGTTTGAAAGAATATGTCCTTCCCCATTTTTAATTTATATATTTTCATATATTCGTCATGACCTGAAACGTTCTGTAACCACATAGAGACAATTACTCAAGTGAGCCTCAATTTAGCTATGAAAATTAGCGATTTTATCTCTTGATGTGTGGTCACACAAAGATCTTATCTCGAGATATATGGTCCTCTTGGAGAATAGTTTTTCCATACGGGGAAAATACAGTTTCCTTACGGTATCTTATTGCTTTCATTTACGATTGCATACGCTATATTTGATTGTATTTGAATATTTCGCACGGTAGGTGAATATATTACTATGTTTGTTATTGGATGACTCATTTGAATAGAAATTTTCACTGCCCAATCCTGTTTTTAGGATAATCGATGTACTTATGCAAGAAATATGGCTATATTTTATGTTGCACGATTGATATTAATGATTAAATCCATTCGCTTTGTCGCATTTAACGATATATTTTTTCAGAGATTCGCCAAGATCCAATGTTAAGAACAAACAGATACGTTCACGTAGTTTTTCAGATGTTTTTTTTCTGTAGACAATGAAACATGATTTATTGATTAAATCCATTCGCTTTGTCGCATTTTAACGATATATTTTTCAGAGATTCGTCAAGATCCAATGTTAAGAACAAACAGATACGTTCACGTACTTTTTCAGATGATTTTATTTCTGTAGACAATGAAACAAGATTTATTTATACATATTTATTAATGAGATACACATTTATGTGGACAATTTTAAGGTTTTGGCACACCATTCACGCATGTTCGAAAGAACATAATACAGGTGGACAGACAATATATTTATAT
>SDVV010024022.1:0-12654 GCA_016164225.1 Gammarus roeselii
ACTACAACATTACCATAATTTCCATAGAAATGACTTATTCCAATGTTATGTATACATTAGGATGACTTACGCCCACGACAGGGGCTACTTGGCATTAAAGACTTGCACTATAAACGATGGGGGAATAACATCTTACAAAAAAGCGCACACTGGAAACTTTCAGGCAGTTGGGGAAAAGGAGGGGAAGGGGGGGAGAGGGCGGTAGACACCGCACACTTCCCTCCCAGTCCCAAACCAAGAACACGCTCACCCACGCTGAAAGCAAGATGGTCCACAAACTATCTACATACATAAACATACACATACACATATACATGTATATGCACATAAATATACATATACACACATATATATACATACATAAATATATATATACACATATACATATATATACATACACAAGTACATACATACATACATATGCATACATACACTAACCTTTTCTCCGTGCTAGGCATGTGGGATATATCCTCCACACTTTTTGCCTGCAAAGATCTAGTTCTGAAAGGTAAGCCTTAGGAACGTAATACGTCCGCCCATGTGTCCCATCCCATTAATGCTATTGATGCGGAGGATGCGGATACCTCAGACGAGAGAACGGGTTTCCCGGTTACAAATGCGCCGGTTTCTTGTAAAGCTGTTGGTGTAAATAGCTTCGTGCCATAGATGAGGTTAAAACGGCAGCGCAGGTTCCCATGATCAAAATAAGTAATGTCTTTCGATCATTTATGCACTAATTGGTTAAATGGTTCAACAAATTGAACACTTGGCACCAGGAAATGAGTTCCACAGAAAGTGCTTCGACACCTGCCACTCCTGCACTCTCTCCTCTGGTGCGATCGTTGCCTCTTAAAATGAAGCATCGCGTCCAGTTCCAACGGAGACTTCCCCTACAACAGAAGACAAGGATAAGAAGAAAAGCAAAAGCGATTTAGATAAAACTGGAACAGGAATCGCTGTCTCACGTTCCACCGATTTAGGGAGAAGCTGTTAACACCTTGATCGAACAGCCAGGTAATTTCTTTCCAACCGCATAACTTAGAGTGAACAAAGGACCCCATTGACCACCCCCTCTGAGTCTGTAGGATATGAAGCCCAAACAACAGCAACATCCCTAGCATCAACAGAAAGCATTGGAAGAGGCCAAATCATCTCTTCTCTCCACATCGTTTGCGCTCACATTTACTGACATCTTTGCAGTGTCAGTACAAGACGCCCTCGAATTCATATGGACTTCTCGTGCTCGTCCAATTAAATTAAAAATGCCTTTCTGGCCTCCATCGAGCACAACTGACCCGATAATTTGTTTACTCGTGTATACCTCACGCAGTCTAGAGCAGCATTGTTGTCCTCTCAAAAAGCGCATCCGCAGTGAGCATCCGCCTTCACACAAATGGTGGCATGTGTACAAATGCTACCTACGGACTTACCATATTCGGTGACTGGTATCTACGACATCAACAGGCTGGAGGAGCCTCTTGAATGCGCGAGTTCAATTGGTCAATGTTTGTGGGCTCCAGGGTATCATTGGTGTCTCTTTAAACAATATCGTGGATCATCGCACGATTTCCTTTCTGGACGATGCCGATGACCATGCATGTTCCTGGATCAACAGCGAGCGTACCAATATGACCGAGTTTAGATATCTCATTTGAGTATTTAGGAGTAACTCTTTTTTCGATTTCACGCGTCAATGCTGGCGGCGCAATAATGAACTTTGTTTCATTAAAGTTGTTTCTTAGTTAGATTGATTTTAAGTTTGATTTTATTGTTTCTACTGAAACATGGCTTACAATTGATACTAATTTATGTTTAACATTGATGACTCTCTCTATGACAGTCTCGGCAAATGTAGGAATTGGTTTGGTGGTGGAGTTCCAGTTTATTTCAGAAAAATCTAAGCGTATAACTTTGTGAGGATCCAACTATGTTGGTAATCCTGTAAAGATTCCTAGTCGTGATTTGTTTCTAGCAAGTTCATACAGAACACAGTATGGCAGCATTCCAAAAATTTTGAGACTTTCTTTCGTAATATATTTCAAACTTTCCAGTAACTACAAATATCATTTTGTTTGTCGATTTCAACTTTTATTTATTCAATCCACATCAACTTCTAAAAATTGGTGTGGAACAAATATGTAAATTGTAAAATAGAAGATGATATGCCAAACCAAATATGTTACGCTATTGCTTGCGAAATTATTCGTGTTTCAATTTCGGTAAGCATCTTATGATATGCAATGATCATGTCCAAACCAGGTTACTATTTTGCCCGCAAAAAGTTCCCTGTACATCTGACCGCAGCAGAGGTGACAATCGATTAACTTGAAGACAGAATTGTGTCCATTCGGGAGAGTGTTGTAACTTCTGTGATATAAACGTTGGTAATAACATCAAAATTCGTGCTGTTACCTCAGTCTTTTTTGTAGCGCTGCGATTATTTTCGACCTAAATTAGGGACCCTGCGAGGCATCGACGACCAGACAGCAACCTGGTCTCCGACGGAGGCCCTGCCATGTGTACCATTTATGACTATTGGTTACATGGCAGCTACATGGCATCTGAGGCCTACACATAGACATTTTTGATGATTAATAGCATTTGATTGCTAGATGAGTGCCATCGGAGCCAGCCATTACACGAACCGTCATGTTGCCTGCCGTCATGTTACGTGTCGTCATGTTGCCTGCCGTCATGTCGCTATGCCGTCATGTCGCTATGCCGTCATGTCGCTATGTTGTCATGTCGTCATGCCGTCAGGTCGCCATGTCGTCATGCCGTCATGTCGTCATGCCGTCATGTCGTCATGCTGTCATGTCGTCATGCCACCATGCCGTCATGTTGCCATGCCGTCATGTCGCCATGCCGTCATGTCGCCATGCCGTCATGTCGCCATGCCGTCATGTCGCCATGCCGTCATGTCACCATGCCGTCATGTCGCCATGCCGTCATGTCGCCGTCAAGTTTCCTGACGTGTCAGGCGCTGAACGGACCGTCATGTCGTTATGGCGTCGCCGCATCCTTTGTTGAATCGGAGGCTGCATGGTCCACCATGTCTACATGTCATGATGCTGGACCGACTGATTTTCTTCTCAATTACGCTCATCAGCCTCGATGACCGTCATCATCACGCGTTATTGCTATTTTTTGCCCACCCAAGCCCAGTTGGCCTACTCAGCTGGCACATTTCCCCCTGCTGGTGTTGGGCTTGAAAACCTGTTCCCATCGGTCTTCCTCTGCTCTGCTGTTCCAGTTCTGGTGGGAATAGCATCCGGGAATCTTGTTAGGAGCTCAGAACCTCTTGAGAGTGCACGTGAAACCCTTTATGGTGTTCGGCACACTTCTCCCGACAGGGGAATGTATCCTCTGTCGTAAACCTTCATGTATGCACTCACATATGTCGAAAAATAAACTGCAAGGTATTCTGTACTT
This sequence comes from Gammarus roeselii, assembly GCA_016164225.1. NCBI lineage: Eukaryota > Metazoa > Arthropoda > Malacostraca > Amphipoda > Gammaridae > Gammarus > Gammarus roeselii. The sequence goes on from SDVV010024022.1 coordinate 3,433, forward strand.
GTTATGTAAGGGTTGACTGCGTACAACCATTAACAGTCACTATAACCTTTAGCAATGTTCGAATGCATTGGTTCTTCTCGCAAAGTACTAACGGAGTAACAAGGGAGTTACGTTTCCCTAATAACCATCACCTGATGGTCTAACAAGGTCTTCAAATGTTGCCAACTGTTTATCAGAACCAAGCGAGGTATTCCCAGAAGTATTTCACATCGATTGCACCAGCAAAACAGAGTAAGTGGAGGGCGTAGCCGCAGTTTTGACCTTGCGCAGTTCCTGCAGCGCCCCCTGCCGTGCTGTTATTATTTGCCAACGTTACGCAACAGATGGAGCACCTCCCTATTATCGGCCATCTTGATGGGGGTATTGTTTAATAAACAATAGGACGAAGTCGTTTACCTTGTGCATGCACGGGAGGGGGGGGGGGGAAGTCACACACCACGAGCGCAGATATTTTGTACTTCGGTTTCGAGGGGAGTCTTCATTCGCATGATGATTGATATTAATTTTAGATGAATTATTGCAATTTACACGCAAAAATTATTTGCTACATCCATTCCACTTTCAAATTATTTTGTAATGCTCATGTTAACAACGACAAGGCAATTGCTTGTTAATGCTGTTATGGCCCTCAGTATACCATTGAAAAACTAAACAATATGCAGCCGGGAACAGTCTTTTACCACCGAATGTGTCATGTAGCGTATTTCCTTCCCTCCACGCTGATAGCATGGTACGTGAACTCACTCCAATGTAGAACAAGAACCTTCAATTAACTTTATTCTAGGAGTTAACGCGGTCTAATTGAAACGTGGTTTTGATAAAGTTTTTGTTACAATTCTCTATGGGCTTGAGAGGAGATTGAATATCTTCTCAACCGTGAGTCCCAACGCAGCGTCGACCTCAGCGCTTAGTGCTGGGGACGCCAGTCCCCCTCAGCATCGACTGCAGCGCTTATTGCTGAGGTCGTCAGTCCCCCTTAGCATCAACTAAAGCGCTTATTGCTGAGGTCGTCAGTTTTGTTCTCTGCTATCGTCAGCATTCCATGACATGAATGTGTCTGTACCCCAATTTCTGGCAGCGATCAGTCATTTCTACGAATGAGACTCCCCTTCGTCCTCGTGTAGCGCAGTGCAATCACACGGACGGACGCACGTACAAACTAATGGGAAGGGCTACAATAACCCCGTGAACGTATCGTGTTTAGCATCTTGTTCCCTCGACGCTCTTCATCACTCATTTCCACCTCGACTCGACGTTGTGCATCGAATAACAATTGCAGCTGATGTTTCATAGGGAAGAGGGCGTTTCCATAGAATATTCGCCCAGGGTACGTGTAGATACATGTCGCATGACTGTACCAAAACATACTGCCACCACCCAGACATCCCAAGGCTGGCTGTAATTGCCCACAGTTTCAAGGACTATCTTGACTGCTAGACTATCTTGAGCCTCACTCCAACAGTGTGGCGATTCGTTCATGACAGTTAGGCGTTCACATATCCAGCGCATGATTATTCGCATTTGACGTTGAACCCTTCCCTGTTCATTTATATTCATGACTGCTATTGTCATGGTATTCTATCGTGCTGTCAAGGGGTTCAAATGATCTCTCCTGAGTATTGTATGAAGTTGCCTGCATACAACTCGCTCTGAGGAAGTTGCCAATCACACGGACCGTTCTGTTTCATCATGATTTACCACTATCTTGGTCTTCATTGCTTGCTCAAGGTTCAGGAAGGGAGTTTATGTTTTCCACTGCATTGGTATGAGGGAACTTCACGGGATCTTTTTTTCCTGTGATGCGATTTGAAGGGAAAACCTCCAATTAAGCTGGAAAGATTGCGTGATTGTTGGAGTCGGCATCACCTAGTTACATTGGGCATCGGCTGATCGTGTAATTTGGTTTCACCAATAAAAAAACGCAATAAAAAATGCTAGTCGCTCTTTTTCAACGAAATTATATTTTTTAATAATCTTTGTGCCTTTTTCCAAGCAGATTGTAAAGAGTGAGTGAAGCGGTTTCAGTAACACAGTTTCTAGCTGAAAAGTAAACCAATAGTTGTAGTTCGACCAAGTTCGGTGGGCGCTCAATTAATGGCATTTATCTTGATGGTGGAGGCTAATAATGCTCATCAGTGTGTCTGACGAGTATCCACGAGCCCAGCGCTAAGGAGTGGAGCAGTTTAGTGGCGATTACGCTTTACGCGGCCTGTACAGCGACGTGACACTGAAGGCTGGCACACCCAAGCGCAACAGGAATTAAAAAACTCTGAGTTCATCTGAGGTTTTTGTGAAAGATTCACGTGTTTTGAGACACACCTGGTGAAATTTCCAAAAATCTGTATGTGACTGTATGTGTCAATTTAAAAGTTGGTTTGAGGCAGTTTGAAAGAACGTGTAAATCCGTGAGAACTTCTCGTGCTTCCCACGGGTGTAAGTGAGACAAAAACAGCAACTGTTTTGATCGAGTTAGACAAAACCAACAACAGTTGGTGGGATTGAGATTTTATATCTTATGCTGTGAACGCATCAGTTTGAAGGGAAGTCAAATCGTCTAAACCAGCACCATGGTTCTATTGTGGGCACAACACGAAGATGATGCCAAGGCACATCTCACCAACACAGCTTCTCCCGTTCCCAACCCCTCCTTCATTACCCCACCTCGTAAGACAACACACACCTCCCCCGGATCTATCGTAGGAGTGGCTACCACCCACCCTAGGGTAAACGGAAGACCACCCAAGCCCCCGGGAACCTCCAATGGAAGGTCTCCTTCTGGTTCAGGTTACTCAAATTCCATCTCCCCGGGAGGTTGGACGCCTGATTGCCTGCCTTCCGAGAAGCTCGTTGTCGCGATGATAGACGTGAACACCCCCAAGAGGATCAACATTAGCAGGACTCACTCCACCTGCTTCCCTAAAACATCCTCGCCCATCTACCTTAACGGCACTACTTCCACAAACCCCAACGGAAGCCATTTCTCATCGCCGTTCGATGGCTGCAACGGGTCGTCATCCGATGGATCCAAGTTCAGCTCAGGCTACAGTAGTGGGGCCGAAACTTCCCTGGATTTCTCGTCCTCGTCGGGGTTTGACAGTCACACACCTTTGAGAGCCACAATGCGACCGTTCAGCTCTTCGTCTCGTCCCAGACATGTGGACGTAACTCGGAACCCTGTTCAGGCCCCTAGTCACGCTCGGTGTCTGAAGGCGGTGGATGGAAGCGGAACTGGATCTCCCAAGGGGTCGAGGAGGGGGGATAACAAAAGAGACGAGGTGGCGACGACGACGAGACAAGCAACAAAAAAGGCTTCCGGTGACGAACGGCGAGACCGAAAAAGATTCTACTCGCTTCCGAGGAACTGGAGAGGGAAAGCGGCTGATTTCATCTGGAGCAAAGGTACGTGTCTGCATGAAATGCGGCTTTACGACTCTAAATGTAGGTTACAACCTTGCCTCGCTCAATCCGGCGCTATGGCGTATCCACGACTATTCATTTTTCCTTGTCGTCTCCTGTTTCCATTTCTAAGGCCGTTTGTATGACAACGACTGGAATAAGATGAATAAGATGTTTTTTTTCAGATTCTAATGATTTGATACCTAACGTATAGTTTGTTATTTGCAAGTGTTCGCCGGATCTTTCAATTTTCTCAACACGAGTTTGCAGGTATAAATTAAACGCATCCATAGAAGACGTATTAAATATATCATCCACGTCCAAATAATTAATTGCAGGCAGACAGTTCTTCGATTGTCATAATCAACAGTTGGCTTGACTGCATGCAAACATCCGCCAACTACACGCACAGTCGCGGAAAAAAATCGCGTAAGATTGCTGATGACAAAGAACTTTAAAGATAATTTTCCACTCTATATTTGAACTTATCGGATATTTATTTGACATCAGTAATTAAAAATCTTTATGCAGAAATAATACCTTAAGAAGTTATTGTGTGAAGTCCACTTCCACGTGGGAAAAGTAGAGTATTTTTACGGTTATGTACTAACCATAAACAAATATTTTTTCGCTGTTGCACATATTACTTCATTTGTAATATGTTCACGCTGCCGCATCAGGTAACACGACATTTCCATATTTTTTTTATATCACGCAACAGCTCTTCCACATGGCATGTCCTCCTAGATCAGTCCTCAGGACCCTCCTTTCCTCCTCACATGGCAGCGTCTCGCCCCGCCAGGAGACGAGCAGTGCATGCAGAGCTTTCTATTCAATTGACGTCCTTTCTTCCGCTGTCACCGCGCGAGGTTCACTGTCAACAGACGGCACGTGCACGACCCGTCCTCCCCCGTCCACCTTCTCGGCATAACACTCGCGCGCCCCTCAACCCACCTTTTCGGTCTCACACTCACGCTCCTTCACCCACTTTCTCGGCTTCATACTTAAGCTGCCCATCCCAAGCACCTTCTGGGCCAAACACTCACGCTCCCCTACCCATCTTCTCGGTCTCGGCAAATGTTGATGTCACTTCAGGAGAAACGAGCACCAATACAGTTGTGGGTCGGTGGCAGCAAAGCAGCTCCTCGCAGTACAGCGAGAAACATCCGAGTTTCCAAGTTATATAAGCATAACTTAACACTCATAAAACTCCCTCGCCCACTTTCTTGGCCTCACACTCATGCTCCCTCACCCACCGTCTCAGCCTCACACGCATTCTTCCCCACCCACTCTCTGAGCCACAAGCTCACGTTCCCCAAACCCACCTTCTCAGCCCTCTCAACACCAGTGCCGCACTAACTCTTCACAGCTGCCGCACTCGTGCTTCACCGGTGCCGCACTCACTTTTCATCGGGGCTGTACTCACGCTTAAACAGCCGCACTTACGCTTCAACAGCCGCACTTACGCTTCAACAGCCGCACTTACGCTTCAACAACCGCACTCGGGCTTCAACAGCCGCACTCAGGCTCCAACAGCCGCACTCAGGCTTCAACACCCGCACTCAGGCTTCAACACCCGCACTCAGGCTTCAACACCCGCACGCACACTTCCCATGTGCCGCACTCACGCTTTACCGGTGCCGCACTCACTCCTTATCAGTGCTGCACTCATGCTTTACCAGTGCTGCCCTCATGCTTTACCAGTGCTGCCCTCATGCTTTACTAGCGCTGCCCTCATGCTTTACTAGCGCTGCCCTCATGCTTCACTAGCGCTGCACTCATATTTCACCAGGGCCAATATCACGCTTCACCAGCTGTAAATAGGCTTCACCAGTGTCACGCTTACGCTTCAACAGTTCCATACTCGCGCTTCAACCGCTCCGCACTCACACTTCCGCACTCACGCTTCACCAGTGCCGTACTCACGCCTCAAGGCTTCCTCCAACTATCTGCTCAGCGCCGCCACATTGCAAAAAGATATACGAGTGAGATTTTACACCAGGTTTTGTGTAATGGAACAGCCAGCGACGGCAGTCGTTGGGTACTCTCTCCTTTTTTGTGTAGACTTGCCTGGACACTCGTTACGAGTCTCAACGCCAATCATTGCCTGGAAGCAGCTAGACTTGCGTGAGTTAATGTGGTCGGTTATGTCCATCAAGCCTTTCGGGCTGGCTGGTGCTGAAGTTAAAAAAAAATAGAGAGGGATGTCTTTCTCTACACGGCCTATGCATGAACAATGGCGACACAGATGGACGGCCACGCCATAGAATAAACACCGACTCAGTTTTAGGCGGGGGGGGGGGAGGAAGGAATTTGTTAATCATTGTAATACCTTTTGATTTAATTTCAGTGGACGTATTTCAACAGTTGGTGGTTATTTCTAGATGACGCAAAATGAGCATCATTCACGAGGCGGGAAAAGTTAACTCTCGAAATGGGCTCGAGAATCGGCGGTCCTTAGTTTATTGTTCATCTGCTTCAGGATGGTGAAGAAGAACATAGAAGTTCTTGATTTGAAATAACAAAAAAATGTTGGTTATTGGTGTCGTATGCACGTATTCGTACTTGCCAGCGCCGTTTGGTGCAAGAGGTAATTGGTGTCGTATGCACGTAGTCGTACTTGCCAGCGCCGTCTGGTGCAAGAGGTAATTGGTGTCGTATGCACGTAGTCGTACTTGCCAGTGCCGTCTGGTGCAAGCGGTAATTGGTGTTGTATGCACGTAGTCGTACTTGCCAGTGCCGTCTGGTGCAAGCGGTAATTGGCGTCGTATGCACGTAGTCGTACTTGCCAGTGCCGTCTGGTGCAAGTGGTAATTGGTGTCGTATGCACGTAGTCGTACTTGCCAGTGCCGTCTGGTGCAAGCGGTAATTGGTGTCGTATGCACGTAGTCGTACTTGCCGTCTGGTGTGAGTGGAAACTAAAGTAAATCGCTTTTTAATATCTGCAACGACAGTCAATAACTGGAAGGTTAATATATGTAATGATACATTAGAAGAACCTATTTTTATCGCTGCCTTTCAGCAGTGCATAATTTTTTTCTTAATAACATAGTCATCCCCCCTTTTTACTGATGCCACGTTTGTTATTGCTTTGTTTAATAGTTGAATCAAACATAAGGAAAGTGACAATAGCAAATGTGACTTTTTATACATTTTTTTGTGTATGGCCACTCTATGGATCAATGCACCCTATACACGCCCTCACCCGCCCTAGCTCGCCCTCGCACGCCCTCAACCGTCACTCCGCGTCTCATTTCCTTGATTGTCCCGTTACTAAGTTAACGATTTACCCGACCAGGATAACATTAATTTGCTACTTTTCTTGACTCCATTCATCCATCCATACATAGCCAGAATCTCCCCATCATCCTATCGCTATGTGGCTCTAAGCTCCCCATCATCCTATCGCTATGTGGCTCTAAGCTCCCCATCATCCTATCGCTATGTGGCTCTAAGCTCCCCATCATCCTATCGCTATGTGGCTCTAAGCTTCCCATCATCCTATCGCTATGTGGCTCTAAGCTCCCCATCATCATATCGCTATGTAACTCTAAGTTCCCCATCATCATATCGCTATGTGGCTCTAAGCTTCCCATCATCCTATCGCTATATGGCTCTAAGCTCCACATCATCCTATCGCTATGTGGCTCTAAGCTCCCCATCATCCTTTCGCTATGTGGCTCTAAGCTCCCCATCATCCTTTCGCTATGTGGCTCTAAGCTCCCCATCATCCTTTCGCTATGTGGCTCTAAGCTCCCCATCATCCTATCGCTATGTGGCTCTGAGCTCCCCATCATCCTTTCTCTATGTAGCTCTAAGCTCCCCATCACCCTATCGCTATGTGGCTCTAAGTTCCCCATTATCATATCGCTATGTGGCTCTAAGCTTCCCATCGTCCTATCGGTATGTGGCCCTAAGGTTCCCATCATGCCATCGCTATGTGGCTCTAAGCTTCCCATCGTCCTATCGCTATGTGGCCCTAAGCTTCCCATCATCCTATCGCTATGTGGCTCTAAGCTTCCCATCTTCCTATCGGTATGTGGCTCTAAGCTTCCCATCATCCTATCGCTATGTTGCCCTAAGCTTCCCATCGTCCTATCGCTATGTGGCCCTAAGCTTCCCATCATCCTATCGCTATGTGGCCCTAAGCTTCCCATCATGTTATCGCTATGTGGCCCTAAGCTTCCCATCGTCCTATCGCTATGTGACCCTAAGCTTTCCATCGTCCTATCGATATGTGGCCCTTAGCTTCCCATCGTCCTATCGCTCCGTTTTTCTCAAACAGATAATCACATTTATCTGAGGGCCTCCAACTGTCATTCCCTTACCTTCCCGTATTTTCTCCAATCCCCCTTCTGTTCGCCCTTCATTTCACTAATCACCATATCTGTTCGCCCTTCATTTCACTAATCACCAAATTTGTTCGCCCTTCATTTCACTAATCACCACATCTGTTCGCCCTTCATTTCATTAATCACCAAATCTGTTCGCCCGTCATTTCACTAATCACCACATCTGTTCGCCCTTCATTTCACTAATCACCAAATCTGTTCGCCCTTCATTTCACTAATCAGCACACCTATTTGCCCTTCATTTCACTAATCACCAAATCTGTTCGCCCTTCATTTTACTAATCAGCACACCTGTTTGCCCTTCATTTCACTAATCAGCACACCTGTTTGCCCTCCATTTCACTAATCAGCACACCTGTTTGCCCTTTCTTCCACTAATCAGCCCATCTGTACAGTTTTCATCTCCCCAATCACTCTTTTTTGCGCCCTCCTATTCCCCAATACCTCAATCGGAAACAGTTTGATTGGTTACCGGATTAAGAGGGTGTGTCGGAGGTGAATCCTTCGCCCCGGTCGAGCGACCCCCTGGAACGGGACTCAGATAAAAGGGGGGCAGGGGATGCTGAAGGAGAGCGCTCTTTTATTAGCTTGTTTCACGGCTGGCAATTGTGCAGTGCATTTCGTTGTGCATGAAGACGTTGTGCAGTGTACCGTAAATACTAAGCAATGACTGTACACAAGTTGGACGGGTTGCGAGCTGTTATTCGTCACGAAAGTGTTCATTATCTTTACAGGTCAAATCATCTAAAGATTAATGCTATAAAACACCAAATATTTTTTTGGCATGGGAGTTTACCGTCCGCAATATTGACTATTTCAGCGGTGTATATATCGTTGGGATGGTGATTAGAATGAATGGGTTAGGTCTTAGTTAAATTAGTTATATCATCTCTTTATATTAGAGAGCACTGCTCTTTAGTTCAGGTCTTTGGCAAGATTGCTTATCGGCCTATGTTACCTCCATCGGATCAAAGAAACACAGTGAAGGCAAGTGTGGCTGCCCCGAAGTGTTCCTACTAAAGAAGGAGTGTCAGGAGGCAAGTGGGCGAAGTGGTGACGTGTGCCTGAGTCGTTAAGTCAACACGTCTTCGTGTGGTGGCTGCAGTTGTTGTGGATTGTACTGAGGCCGCTGTGTTGCAATAATAGTTAAACGAAAGAACGATAGTATTTTGTTATCCAATATGCCCAGCTCGCTCATGGTCGAAGTGTTTTGGAAGGTATCTAACGGCAGCGCCGTGTCCATTTCTTCCAATGACATCAAAACACGGTTAAGAAGGGAGTGCTCTTGATTATGCACGAACACTCTTAATTCACACGCTGATGGTTCAAGTGCTAGTGTAATGGAAGCATTAACAAGCATTAAACTGAACATGGCGCTGGCAATTACAAAAGAGTAACTCTAACACGAAACACGTGAGAGAAAACAGAAAAAAGACAACCTAGCTGGGAGTGGCCAGATAACTAATGTATATGT
>SDVV010024023.1:0-12653 GCA_016164225.1 Gammarus roeselii
GGTAAACCTACTCTGTAACTACGGTAAACCTACTCTGTAACTACGGTAAACCTACTCTGTAACTACGGTAAACCTACTCTGTAACTATGGTAAACCTATTCTGTAACTATGGTAAACCTACTCTGTAACTATGGTAAACCTACTCTGTAACTACGGTAAACCTACTCTGTAACTATGGTAAACCTATTCTGTAACTATGGTAAACCTATTCTGTAACTACGGTAAATGTACTCTGAATCTGCTTTGAACCTACTCTGAATCTGCGTTGAACCATCTCTGAATCTGCATTGAACCATCTCTGAATCTGCATTGAACCTTCTCTGAATCTGCATTGAACCTACTCTGAATCTGCATTGAACCTACTCTGAATCTGCGTTGAACCTACTCTGAATCTGCATTGAACCTACTCATTATCTATGCTGCACCTACTCTGCCACTCTTCAATTGCCCTAGGGGGGAGTCTGCATTAACTTCGCGTTGGGACTCCAAAACAAAATTAAACTACTACTACTTACACACTTATTTAAAAAAATATTTGCAGTAATGCTGAATCCTTTTTTTTTTCATTTGTAACCATTCAGAGTTTGAACGGTTTTCTTCTCCATCAGGCGATCAGCATGGGCGCCGAGCACAAGTTCACCCACAGCGACCACAACGACCACAACCTGCACCTCCACGAGCACGAGGGCAGCCTGCATTTCAAGTGAGCTATTGGGCAATGGCCTTCAAGTGGAGTTTATGATGCATGGAACTACCGTAATGAGCCGTTGGCTTGCGGTTCTCCTATATTCATTTGTGTGACGTGGTAGGGCGATAGATCATCAATTATTTTATCATGTACATGTCGTTTTAAATACTAGACGAGCAAGCGCCCTGTAGTCTGGCCGTTAACTGTCACCCCCTCCTCGCTTCAACAGGCAGGCCTTGTACGGCTTCACCGCCCTCATGGGCATCATCATCTTCCTGTTCCTGGAGCGCCTCCATAACATCCGCTCGGGTAGCAAGGGACACGGGCATTCCCATGGGGCTGCCGCTCGACCGCACGGAGGAGCCTCTGCTGCCGCCACCTTGGTGAGTGCGCGGTGTCCTTCGTCAGGGGCATGTGCGGTGTCTTTGGTCAGGTGTAGGTGCGGTGTCTTTCGTCAGGGGCATGTGCGGTGTCCTTCTTTGTTGTTGCTCAACCCCAGCTTCTCCTGCGATTTAGGAGCCACGATGTTCTTTGTCAAGGAATGATGAGCGGTGTCCTTTGTTGGGGGATTGTACGGTGTCCTCCGTCAAGGGCATGTGCGGTGGCTTTCGTCTGGTGTATGTGCGCTGGCCTTCGTCTGGTGTATGTGCGCTGGCCTTCATCAGGGGCATCTGCGGTGCCGTTCGTTGTTGTTGTTGCTCATCCCCAACTCCCCCTGTGATGGAGAAGCCGCGGCCAGCGCACAGCCGAGGCCCGGGAGCCCGCCGACGTGTGCGTGTTGGGTGTGTTACAGCAATTGATAGGCCCTATATTAAGCCCGCACCCCTGAGGTAGTTGATGCTGTCGCGGGGGCGCTCCCATAGATCACGCACCGACGTGACGTTATTTATAGTGGAGCCTGCCGGGTGCGGTGGTTGGGCACGACGCTATGACATGCTCGACCGTACCGGGTGAAACTCGGCACGGCAAACAGAGATCGGAAGGAACATTTCCCAGTCTATGCTGGTATGACTGTAGGGCCGTTTGGTGCCCGCATCGCAGTCTTGACAGGTGGACCCTGTCACCCCTGGGCAACCCCAACTACTCCACGTCCACCCCAGGTGGGTGACTATGAAAGATCGTGTTGACTCTGTGTCCATCAATGCAAGAGCTGTGAAGTGTGTGTGTATCTGTTTGTGCATAAATATGTTTTCTGTTGGCTCAGGAATGATCGCATAAAGGGAACCGAAGTGTGTTGCCGATGGTGATAGGGGTGTGACAGGTCTGAAATCTTGTTGAAAAATTTGGTCCCTCTCATATCAAAAAGATGCTTGGGTGGGAGGACCTTGGTTTCTTCATGCTAAGGCGGAATGAATGTGGTCTGTGTACAGCCCGTTGCGATGCGCAAGGCCATGTTCTGTGTCCTTTGCAGGGAGTTAATGTGAGGGTGCAAGGTCCGAGGACCAAGCGGTGTTTGCGTAGGTGATTACAGGCCTGATTAATTGTTTGTATACTGTTGCAATTGATTCCTTTGAGTGACCGTATGAGGTTGTTGTGCGTACCCGAGACACGTTCAGTCTGGGTCTGGTTTTGTTGCCGATGTTGATTGTGTGAGGCTTGAATCTCCTCTCCGTGTCATAAGTTACTCCAAGAACAGTTGTAGTGGGTATGGGGGTGGATGCGGTGAGCGTGACATGGGGGTGGATGTGGTATTCATTGTTATCCGGAGTCAACAGTGTGAGGGACGACTTGCTTGCGGACACCTTCAATCTGTTGTCCAGCAGCCAGACTTCGAGGGAGTTCAGGTACGGCTGGAGGTGTGCAGCTGCGGTCTCGTGTCTGTGGTGTTGTGTGATTATGGTGAGATCGTCCGCGTATGTGCTGATGTGGGTGTTGGGTTATGTTGGACTGGGCAGGTCGTGCATGAAGACATTGAGAAGGGAGGAGGAAAGCACAGATCCCTGTGGGGCACCATTGGGGAAGTGACGGATTCGAGAAGGCTTATTGCTGTAGACAGTGTATGCGCATGTCTATCGGAGAGGAAATTAGCAAGCTACTCCTTGTAATTTGGATGTGTGCGAGTGTCGAGTATTTAGTTTGTTAGGACGTGTCTCGGAACTGTGTTGAAGGCCTTACTGATATCAATAACGCATACCAGGGCTCGTTTGCGTTCAGGTCTTCATTGATAGTCTGGGTGAGGTAGGTGAGAGTGTGGATGTTGAGTGTCGCTCGTGGGAGAGAGAGATGTGTGCGTTAATTTTGTTTAGAACCAGTCTTCAAGATTTCCGAGGGGTTGGGAGGAGGAAAATGGGTCTGTATGAGGCTGGATCTGTAGGAACTTTGTTGGATTTCAGGATGGCAATGATTTTAGCTTGTTTCCCGATATTTGGTATTGTTTTGTGTAGCACGAAAAAGTCAAAAACCTATGAGGGCCGCGATGGCGTGTGCCCCTATATGTTTAAAGTGAATATATGATATGCCGTCTGCGCCCGCTGCTGAGAGAGTTTTGGTCTGGCGGATGGCGACTATTGTTAGGGGGGTATCTCTCTTTGTATCGGTCTGCAATCTGTGTAACTGTTTGAGTATCCTCCTTTTGTCTGGGTGGTGTGGTAGGGGGTAAGTGTTTGAATAGTGTTTGTTGAAAATGTCCGATTGTTGTTGGTCTGATGGTATGGTGTATGTGTAGGATGAAGGATTGCCTCATTTGTGTCTATGTGGTTCGTGTTTGCGTTGTTGAGGCTCCTAATGAGTTTTCATAATTTTGATGGTGAGGTTCGGAAGTTAGTGTCTGCAAGCACGTCCCGCCATAGGTTCGTCCATTGCTCCCGGATATCTGCATCTATTTCAGCGTTAAAGATTCGAATCCGAGTGATTCGGTCGTGTTTGCAAGCACGTTCGTCAGATGTAGATGCGGTATCCTTCGTCAGGGGCATGTGCGTTGGCCTTCGTCAGGGGTAGGTGCATTGGCCATCGTCAGGGGCATGTACGGTGGCCTTCGCCAGGTGCAGGTGCGGTGGCCTTCGTCAGGTGCATGTACCGTGTTCTATGTCAGGGCCATATGCGATAGCCTTCGTCAACGGCACGTGCGGTGGCTTTCGTGAGGTGTAGGTGTGGTAACCTACGTAAGGGGCATGCGTGATAGCCTTCGTCAGGTGTAGGTGCGGTACCCTCCGTCAGGTGTGGGTGCGGTGCCTTTCGTCAAGTGGAGGTATGGGGTTATTCGCCAGGGGCGTGTGCGGTGGCCTTCGTCAGGTGTAGGTGCGGTGTCCTTCGTCAGGGGCATGTGCAGTATACTTAGTCAGAAGCATGTGCTGTGTCCTTCGTCCCGAGCATGTGCTGTGTCCTTCGTCCCGAGCATGTGCTGTGTCCTTCGTCTCGAGCATGTGCTGTGTCCTTCGTCCCGAGCATGTGCTGTGTCCTTCGTCCCGAGCATGTGCTGTGTCCTTCGTCCCGAGCATGTTCGGTGTTCTCCGGCAGGTTCTTGTACGGAGGCCTTTGTCAGGGGCATGTGCGGTAGCCTACGTGATTGGCATGTGCGGTGGCCTTCGTCAAGGGCCCTTGCGGTGGCCTACGTCAGGTACATGTGCGGTGGCCTTCGTCAGGGGCATGGTCAGTAGTCTACGTCATGGACATGTGCGGAGGCCTTCGTCTGAGGCACTTGCGGTGGCCTACGTCAGGTGCATGTGCAGTAGCCTACGTCAGAGACATGTGCGGGGGCCTTCGTCAGAGGCATGTGCGGTAGTCTACGTCAGGGACATGTGCGGTGGCCTTCATCAGAGGCTTGTGCGGTAGCCTACGTCAGGGACGTGTGCGGTGGCCTACGTCAGCATTTGCTGTGGACTACAACAGTTGCATGTGCGGAGTCTTTCGTTACGTGTTGGTACGGTTTCTGAATCACAACAGACAGGGGCGACGTTTTCCTCTGAGTTGGTGCATGATCCAACTCGTTGCATGTATGGAAAGTTGCTGCAATGGTCCACCTCGCTGCATGTACGGGGTCATCTTTAGTGTGCGATTTGTAGCAGTGCTTGTTCACAGCTAAGAAGGTAACACGAAGAGAGAGTATTTCTAGCGGGCAGCAATTTCTACACTGAGCCAACTGTCGTAAAAAGTCTATAGACAACCAAGCGATTTGAGAACTTTTCTACCAGCTGGCTGCCCAATATTTAAAACTTTCACAGCGAGGGAACGTCGTAACAAAACTATTAAATACCTAACTATTTTATTTATAAACGTGAGAAAACCTCACATCAGATACGTTAGCAGCGTTACCTGCTAGAGTGTGTTATTGCCAGGTGCGTCGTATCTTCATAGCTCATGAGCGTAAAGTTCTTTTGCGTTATTTGTGCATGACTTTTTCGTTGTATGCATCACTCTCATCGAATCCTTGAACGTGCTAGCCAATGAGCATCCGCTTCGGCGAAATAAACTCTTGCTACAATACTATTTTAAGATTAGGATCTTGATCAACAAACAAGCTCTCCACCTCATCACGAACATTTCTGATTAACTGCTCGTTGCGGCTAAAAAAAATATAGGCCCGTTATTCTCCTACCCTTGGACAACTTGGAGACCTCACTAAATATCACAAACTAGACTATCATGCCTTCATTCTCTTATCGAATTCATTGAATCACCACTTCTACTTGATGACCGACCCACCGTCATTTAACCTAAATTTACAAATATTCACTTAATCAACTATCCGTTCAATATGTACTGCCGAGAGTTATCGAGACCGCTCGAGGAATATCCAGATTTCTGTCGTATATTTACTGACTGCTCCAAAACCATCGCCGGAGTGGGATCTGCCGAGGTAACTTCACGTTCGACTACCCTCCCAGAAGAACGTACTGGAATTTGCTATTTGAATTACAAAAAAACGAACGCCTGCCAACACATACTCTGCTCAAAACTCTGCACTATGAACAACTCTGCTCTTCATGAAATGGAGCACGATATCTTTACAATGTCCAAGACGGGCGAAGCGATCGAATTTTGCTGGATCCCTGGTCACGTGGGAATGAGTGGAAATGAGCTCGGAGATTCCCTTGCTGAACTGGCGTCTACCCATCAAGAACAATTTATCTTCATACACTACTGAGATTGGTTCCTTATCATCAACTCGCATATAACATCCGATGGAACGACGTGTGGCAATAAAGCGGACAAAACATCGCAATATATCAAACTCTCTGTTGGAGAATGAGATATTTTGTTCTCCAACAGAGAAGACCAAATGTTCATTAACCGCTTGTGCACGGGACACACGTGAATATTTCTTAACCACCTAATGGACATGGACAGGAGACCGGCCCCGCCCCCTTGTCCCTGCTCCCACCAGGTGGCAATCAGTGTGAATCACTTACTGATGAAGGACAACACACTCGCAGCAGCCAGACTAGTCTTCTTAAATCCCCCTTGCAATCTACAAAGCTCACTCACTGACCTCACCTACCAAGCTTTGCGTAGAGGCAGTATTGTAACCAATGACGAACAATAAACCGAGAAATTGACATCGCACACTGTTCTTCGCGTCTAAGCTCCAAAGTTTCCAGGGTATAGAAGCTTAGTTTTTTTTTGCTGTATCTAAATGAGAGCCGGTCACCGCTGTAAGCCGAACACCGCTCCAAAACCGATTATTGTCTCGTAACGATTAAAATTTTCAACTTGGAGAGATCAAACACCATCTCTTTAGAGCGAAAGCGGCACCGCACCTCGGAGGGATACTCCCTGGGGGTATCCTAGGCTTACCCGCCTTCTCGCGGCGTCCTCGTCAACACACCATTTTATTTGTCCCCTTGTGTAAATATATTTTGATTTAGAAGATCCCTCCACCGTCTCTCCCTTTCAGTTTGTAGCTACATCCCCCCTTGGTGCACAAAGAGGTGAGCCCCCCACTGACACCGGGGTTTGTGAATTTAGAATCGAAGCCAATTGAAATAAAAAAAGCAACAAAAATTGTTTAAACAAGGGTTATAAAAACAAAAATCTTCTCAAATTAAAAAAAAAAAAATTAGAATGATGATTAATTTTAGGAGTAAATATAAGGATTAAGTTAGTGTGTGTTTATATTAGTATATACAATAGAAATAAATATAAAGAAGGCCCCACCTTCAGTACCCAGAACCCCAGGTAGAAGCCGGAGATCAAATAATGGCAAGACCATGCCCTATCGGAGAGGGACTGACGGCCCCTCCAGAGCGTCGCACTCCAACCTGTCAACGAGAAAGTATGACGAACCTCTCAGAAGTTCCTCATCGACAGGAGACCTGACTCGGGTCATAGTCGATGACACAAATGAACGCTTCTCGAAGCTGGACGCGAATATAATCGGAATACAGAATGCCCTGGGCAAGATAAACAAATTGATGGGCCTTCCCGAGCAGGAGACTGAGGCCTGCTCGGCGCCCTCCAATGAAGTCGGTGAACGCCCCACTAAACTCGAGAACCTTTTTTTTCAACTACGAATACCAGACTGGATGAACTGATGAAGAAGATAGAGGCCAGGGAACCCGTGACCTGTTCGTGTGCTTCCGCCTCTGACCTCTGATATCATCGCTCTCTTCCCATCCGAAACTCATAACGCCCAAACACCAAAAAGCGTAAAGAGGAGACAATACAATCGAATTCATGACCACAACCTATTCAACAACGGCCCTAAATTCCCCGAACACTTGTAAATGACATTCGATGTCAATAACTGACCGGATATTTGCTCATATAAACTACGAGAAGAACTGGGCTCCATGACTGGCCGTCCAATTCTCAACATCACCGCCAGCGGTGACGAATAACTTCTTCATTAAAGTAGGCACAAAACTTCAAAGTGACCCTATACTCTCCAAAAACAGAATATGCAAAAAGACTTGCAAAATCATACCACACTCAACTTTTTCCATGAGTTCAGGCCTGATTTACATCGAGGGTCTCCGAAGTGATGAAGCCGAAGAGTTCATCACCGGACTCGTCCAATAGGAGGGATGTATAGTTGAAGCGAGTATCGCACTGAAAATCGAACCTAAAAGAAACACCACCACGGCCCTTCTGCTTAAATTCAATTGCCCCACCCCACCTTACTACATAGACATACCTTTCTTCATAGACATACCTTACTTCGACGCCAAAACCAAGGACACCCTTCGAAAGACGTCCGATGCGATGCTATTAATGGCAGAAATACGGACACACGAGCAGAGATGGTCACGGTAAGCAAAGCTGCTCACACTGCTCCCAAGACGACCACGATAAACGGGACGATCCCTTATCGTGCCCATACAAAGGATCTCACTGCTTTTACTGCATAGTAAACGGCTACCCTACGGGACACAGAGACTGCCCCCAGGACAAGACTGAGAGGGAGATCCTGCAATACCAAACGGAGCACAAAGTCGGGCGACGAGAGGCTGCAGCTGCGATTTTCTCCCCCCAGGCTGACCCCCTCACCAAGAAGAGAAGATCAGCATCATTTCCTTCCCAATTCCTCATAACGCTTGTAGATGGCGGTGCAAATAAAGTTGCGCCCTCATTGAACCCATTCACCATGATGAACTCGCTCTCCAAACAACTGGGAGGCAGACCGATAAACATAAATCGACAGGGGAAGAAGTATCTGGCCCACGTCGTGAATATCGAGCAATGCAACGCTATACAAAGGATTAACAAAATAGACGAACATAAAGTAAATGGCGAATTACATCCGTTTTCAACGTTACAAGACGAATTATATACACTTCCAACTACACTCCTTTAACTGACCTAAGCGTTTTTACAGCAGGTTTAGCTAAGGATTACGGAGTGAACAACGTTCCTATAGTGGAGTGGATCAAACCACGGAACACCCACAACACCGCATATCAAATCACTTTCACAGGACGCGACACACCAGAATTCTTATTAATCCCGGGCGAACAAGGAAAAACAAAAACTTTGCCGTAGCGATATGGCCTGTAATGTGCAAAAAATGCCTGGAATACGACGACGCCATCGAATACTGCCAGCCATACATATCCCAACGCTGTAAGAGGTGCGCCGGCGAGCATGACCGAAAAGACTGCACAGCCCACCAACGTAACTGCTACCACTGCTTATACCTCCATGAGGCAGGTGACCGCGGCTGCCAGAAGCAGATGAACCAAAAAGCAATGACAATCATACAAAATGACCGCAAAGTCACACGAAAACAAGCCATCCCATTCTTCTACGACGAAAACCTAAACTTTCCTAATTTAAATTACACCAAAGCAGTTAGATCTACAACTAAGTCTACCCCACCAGACGACATTTGCGTACCGTCAACACAACCTATTACCATGACCTCAACACCCCTCTCCAGTACTAACAATACCACAACCAGCCCAGCGACCACCCTCGTAATAGAGGCGGGCGTCCCAAGCAATGAATTCAGCAGTGCCCAAGAGAGCACTGCGATGGATGCTGCCTCGGTCGACCACGAGGAGAGGCCCAATAACCCGAAAATCATAAGGCCAGGAGACGAAGATTCCTCCAACGACGACCGCGAGGTACGCGACGCCCTCTCCCACGAAGCAAAAAGATCAGCAACAGCCCACGAACCATTGCTCGCCTCGATCAGAATGTTGAACGACTTCTGACCGTATTGACTGCGATCGCACCCAGCGAAAACCAAAGTGAAGTATTCAACCCTCTGCTAATATGCCCGACAAAACAATCTCGCAAGTGAGAACGACCATCGTCTGCGCGATGATCGTTTGCAGTTTCACGCTCAGACCATCAAGATCTGAGCGTGAAACAGATCCGAAATAAACAACAGCACAATACTTCAATGGAATTGCCTGTGATTTAGAAGCAAGAAAGATGAATTATTATCGCTAATCTCCACCCATAAACCTTTGGTGGTAGGCATCCAGGAGATCAAACTCTGTGACACAGCTACCTTTACAATCCCTCAATATGTCATGCATCGTCGCGAAGGTCACAATAATGTGACTGCATATCTCATCACCTCCTCCCTATGAGAACAGAACTCCAAGTTGTCGCAGTGAAGATATGTTTCTCAAGACCAATTACAGTGGTATCTATCTACTCGTCACGAAACCACGACCTCACGGAGGCACTAATGACCGATCTGCTTAACCAACTGCATCATCCCGTACGCCTCCTTGGCGCCTTCAACAGCTACCACGAAATGTAGGGATGCGTGAGAACAGACCCCAGGAGAGTGATAATAGCCAACATCATAGACACTCATAACCTAGTACTTCTCAACGATGGACAGCCCACTCGGATCATTCTCGAAAGTGAAACCGCCATCAATTTTTCAATCTGTTCCCCCATTTTAGCATCCCAACTCGTTTGGGGAGTCCTGTCTTCAACACACGACAGTAATCACGACCCAGTGATCATATCGCTCCTTACCAACCGACCAAACAATCCCGACGCACGGAAAATTCGATTCAACTACTGGAAAACCAGCTGGGAAGAATACTCGACTCATGTCGCAAGGGACGATGTGGCAGGCCTTCCCGGAGACATTTCAGAGCGCGACCTTGTCATACATCTATATGATAAAATTCCTAAGTGCAGCTGTCGCGTGCATTCCCCAATATTTACCCTCATCCATTTTCCAAAACTTTGGTGGTGCCCGGAGGTACAAGAAGCAAAGGACCGGCGTGAAAGGATGTACGGGGCCTCCCGCCGTGCACGTTCCCCCAGGAACCTGGTAGCCTAGAGAAGGAAAACTGCCATGTTCCGCAAACTTAGCGTGGAAAAGAAGCGAGAAAGTTAGACCCAATTAGTCAACACAATCAATCGAAACACCCCTCTTTCCCAAGTGTGGGAAAAAATCAGACGTATCCAAGGTCGCCACGAGCGACCCATCCACATCTTGTCGGACGGAGACACTGTCTATTCTTCATACGCGGATATCGCGGATAAACTGGCTCAAACTTTCAGCCAGACATCGCAATCAAAAATTTACACGGCTTTTTTCCAACGGGTAAAGATCCTAACGGAAAGTGAGCATATTGACTTCACTTCCGCGAATGAATAATTCCACAACAAACCTTTCTCCCTCCATGAACCACATTATGCCATCGACCACACTCGTGAAACCTCACCCAAGCCGGACCGAGTGCACATCAATATGATCAAACACCTTCCTGACAATGCTCTCCAGCACCTACTAAATGTGTTCAATGCGTTGTATTCAAACTCATTCTTTCCCGATCTATGGAGGGAATCCGTAATTATCCCGCTACCCAAACCCGGAAAATGCCACAGCGACCCGCATAACTACCGTCCCATTGCCCTAACTAGCGTCCTATGTAAGACTATGGAGAGAATGATAAACTCACGCTTAGTAGACTACCTCGCAATGCATGCAGGCTTTAATAACATCAAGTGCGGTGGCCGTAAGCGCCACTCCACAACGAACCACCTCATACGACTAGAATCAGACATTAGACAGGCCGAAAATAACACGTATCCGTAAGAAATGGGCGTCCCCCAGGGAAGCGTCCTCAGTGTCACTCTTTTTATCCTCAAAATCAATCAGTTAGCCGACATTCTTCCACGAGACGGAAAACTGCTCTCATCACTACACGTGGACGACCTACAAATAAGCTAAAAACACCCCAACCTCATAACAATTCAGCATGAACTCCAGAAGTGCCTAAACCAAGTCGGGAACTGGGCATCCCTCAACGGATTCCGATTCTCGCCCTCTGAAATTAAAAGCATGCACTATACCCTTGTGCCCAGTTTACGCCTGAAACCAGCCCTAACGCTGCACAACACCTCTCTAGTATACGTGGGACCCTATAAATTCACGTGGCGACCCCACATTGCAGCCCTGGCGACTCGCTGCAAAAAGGCGACGGGGCTTATCCAATCGGTAACATCCCTGAAGTTCGGTGCCGATGTGGGCCCCCCCGGAATGACGTTGTTCAGAGCAATAATACGATCGCGCATGAACGACGGAGCCATGGACTACGGAGCCGTTGTCTACGGTTCAGCAGTCAAAACTACTCTCTACCATCGCAAACAATGCTATGCGTATCACAACCGGCGCATTCCGCTCCACCCCAATCGAATCCCTTAACGTGCTTGCTATCGAACTTCTACTTCCGCTCCGGCGAGACAAATTTTCGCTACAATACTATTCGAGGTTTCTCTTTGTCGCCGTAACTATTGACAGCGTAGAGGTTTAGCAATTTGAGGTTTCTTTTTGTCGCAGTCACCATCGACAGCCTTGAAGCCGGGGCTTTAGAATCTTGCTACCGTATCCACCGCGTGTCGTAGAAGGCGACTAAAAGGGCGCCCCGTAGCCAGGAGTAGAATCGTGCTACCGCAACCCCCAGCGTGTCGTTAAAGGCGACTAAACGGGGCGGAGCGAAGGGGCTAGGAATCCCATTCTCTGTAAAACCTTTCCTCGAAGACGGCAAGACGAGCGGGGGGAGGAGAGGCACACGCCTCTCCGAACCCTATTGTTAGGGTCGCTGAATGTGCGTGGCTGTAGTACGAGTGATGTAAAGAGAAGGAAGATTGGTGAGATGTTTGTGAGGAGGAAGTTGGATGTGTTGGCGCTGAGTGAGACGAAGTTGAAAGGTAAGGGCGAATGCGAGTTTGGTGTTGTAAGTGGAAGAAAGTCTGGTGTGGAGGAAGGTAGGGCATGAGAAGGTGCGGTCTTTATATTGAGTGATCGGTTGGCTAGTAGCGCTACCGAATGGAAGGAGGTGTATCCAAGATTGATGTGGGTGAAAGTTAAATTGGGCGTAGAAAGATGGGCATTTGTGAGTGCTTATGGACCTGGCAACAAGAGGAGTGAAGAGGAGAGGGAGCAATTCTGGACTGACCTGAGTGAGTGTATTGAGAGTTTTGGAGGTCATTTCAATGTAGTTGTACTGAGGGACCTTAATGCGAGAGTTGGAGATGAAATGGTGGAGAATGTGATAGGAAGGTATGGCGTTCCCGGTAGAAATGACAGTGGAGAAAGCCTGATAGGTCT
>SDVV010024024.1:0-12653 GCA_016164225.1 Gammarus roeselii
AACGTTGAAAGCGTTGTTTCGTTTATTCCTCGCGCACTTAGGCGTGCGAGCCTACTGGAATCAATAATCATCGAGCCCTACGGGGGAGCCTATTATGACTCACGTTGAGGCTCTGGTGGAAATGAGGCTCAAATCCAATCCAATCCTCCTTACTGCCATCCGGGGAGTGCTGGGATCATATGGTCTGAGCGCCTTAGGAGTTCCTGTACCTCCTGTGGCACCCGTACATACCATAGACGTTCGCCGCGTAAAGGACTTTGACTTTGCGCTGTAGTAAACCTTAACTTGAACATTGAAAAAGAAGAAAAACAAAGACTAACTTGATGCAGCACTGTTTGCTGGTTTGACATTCGGCGCCAGAAGGACGATGACTCCAGCGCGCTAGAAAGCCTCGTCACTCTAATCTAATCTAATCTATATATTTTATTATAAAATGAAATAACTCGGGATTTCCGAAATGCGAGGTAATTTTGTTGAGCAATCGTGCGACTAGCAAAACTGTCTGAAAACAGAAACCCTGTTGGAACTGACTAACCAATGCGTTCCCTGGTCTCAGATATCCCGCATGGAGCACCAACAAGCACAACAACAGCAACAGTTCCTCACTCTGGAAGGTCTCGAGAACAGCACTGCGCGGGCGCTCTTCGTAAAGCTCATAAACATCCTGCTCACCATCCTACAGGTCAGTGCCCAAACAGGCTGGTCGCCACTGCAGGTCAGTGCAATGACGGGCAGTTTGCGATTGCAAGTCCGTGACGCGTGCCCTGACAGGCTGGTTGCCACTGCAAGTCAGTGTCCTGACCAGCTTGTTGCGACTGATCCCAATCTGCATCAATTTTGATTGCTCTACCAATAATGAGTATTTTGGCGGGAAATTAATGTTTTAGGTAAAATGACAGGTTGGAAATTTACAGAAGTAGCCCTACATAATCAATATGGGTTCAAGAAGCCTGAATTAGGGTCCTTTAGCATTTTGTTTTTTGGTATCATCGCATGGAGATTGTATGTTTTCAAGTAAGCCTATACATATGGCTGTTTCCTCTAGGCCTATAGGAAACAGCTAAATTGATATACGTACTAAAAAACGTACATTCTCCAGGCAGGGATATGGGAAACAAAACGCCAAAATACTCAGTAGTACCTGTTTTCGTCAACGTCAGCTGTTTTGAATGCATTTAGTACTCGAATATGCTTAGTAATAACTTGTTAGCTATGATAAATAAATTTGTTTCTACATCTCACCAATCAACATATATTTTTGGACCAAAGAAAACGTTACATGAAACTATTGATTTATAAAAAATTGAGTCAAATGAGTCTGGCCAACTAACACGTCAGTAATCATGACAATATACTGTTCACACTAACTTCTAATAAAGAAAGCGAGAGTTGAAAATGTCGGGCATGGCATCGTGTATAACATCTACTCATGAAATGTTTTGCTCACGAATCACAAATTTTGATGTTAACTAACAAGATGGTTGACATAACAGGGTACACATGCGTACAATAAAAACATTTTAATGAGCCGTGAAAATTGGTTGACAATTGAACAGGTTCTTACATGTTTGAGATGAAAGGGAATATGGGCATATGAAACAGGAAAAAAGACGCATTGGAAAGGAACTGATATTGATGAATAACTGTACTAAGGCTGAACAAAGTCTGGTAGTGTTTTGAGTCTTTAATACTGAGGCCGCAGGTATCAATTCCTTACACTGCCGCGCTTGCTGCTGTCACTATTGATCGAACGGTTTTCATACCCTCACTTGCGAAACTTGACCTTTTTAGCTCATCTCAATTACTTACAGTTGAAATTTGTCCTGTTCAATATATTAATTTACCCCCATCCATTCCATATCATCCGGTCTTTGGTGCCCTCTCTACTTGACGTTAATTTACACTCATCCATTCCATATCTTTTGTCTTTGGTGCCCTATCTAGTTGACGTTAATTTCATTCATCCATTCCATATCATCCGGTCTTTGATGCCCTCTCTACTTGACGTTTGTTTATTAGTGGCAGAGATTTATTACACACCTATAATGTATCATCTGTTGGCAGGTGCTGCTGTTGATCGTGGCGACGGCAATGAACATCCTTGCTCCACTGCTGCAGACGCGAGGTCGACTTCTGTTCTCATTCCTTGTGCTAGTGGTTGCTGTAACAGTGTACATTCAACTACCCTACCTTAGAGAAGTGTACTGGACTATAGGGAGAAAGTACTCCTGGATCACTTCCTAGTGAAAACAGAAAATAATAAAAGAACTTAGTTTTAATAGATAGGTATTATTTTATCGCTATTATTACGTTAAGATGTGTGCTGGAGACGAGCTGATGTTTGTGTTGTTTTATATCAACAGAAGGCTTTGTTTACTCTGTTGAAAGTGATACCAGTGATATTTGTCCATAGCCGCCGGAGGATCGAGTTACCGTGTTTGTGTAGACCAGTCGTCCACTGTAGGGCTGCAGGGAGTGTATTGTGTGTCAAGCAGCCATGCGTGATCCAAACGGAAAATGGTTTGGTTTATTCTCCTACACTTTTTTTTCCAATCGCTATTTGTAGCTTCTCCCGAGCACAAAATTGATATTGTTCGAACAAAAAAACGTACCTACTGATTTTTTTTGTAAAAATAGCATGTGCTTTGACCTGGAGCACTAACATGTGAGGTGAATACAGATCAGTTTGAAACACTCTGACAATAAGTCTATTATATTATTAGGCCAGTCATCTTGCTCTATCATAGTCTTGAGTGTACTAACGCGAGCTTCTAGGGGATACCGGCAAACAGCTCTTGATGTCGGTTATGCGCCCCATGTGTTCAAATCGTGTCGCTCACTTCCGACAATGCGCTCTTATGTTCGTTTAGAAGAGTGAAGTTCTTTTTGAGCGACCGCAGTCGGTCTAGACACGTGTCTTGCACTAGAAAGCCTTGACACTCTAATCTAAGACAAGTGTCTTGCACTAGAAAGCCTTGGCACTCTAATTTCAGACAAGTGTCTTGCACTAGAAAGCCTTGGCACTCTAATCTCAGACAAGTGTCTTGACTAGAAAGCCTTACCACTATAAACTCAGACAAGTGTCTCGCACTAGAGAGCCTTGGCACTCTAATCTCAGACTAGTGTCTTGCACCAGAAAGTCTTGGCACCCTTATCTCAGACTAGTTTCTTGCACGAGAAAACCTGGGCACTCTAATCTCAGACAAATGTCTTGCACTAGGAAGCCTTGTCATTCTGATCTCAGACAAGTGTCTTGCATTAGAAAGCCTTGGCACTCTAATCTCAGATAAGTGTCTTGCTCTAGAAAACCTTGGCGCTCTAATCACAGACAAATGTCTTGCACTAGAAAGCCTTGGCACTCTAATCTCAGAAAGGGTCTCGCACTAGAAAGCCTTGGCACTCCAATCTCAGACAAGTGTCAAACGCAAACATGCAATGTAGAACATTTTCATTGCAATATTTGTAAACCTTGAAGATTTAACTGTAGAACGTATGTAGATTTTACATTAAGCTATTTAGAGTACTTCTGCAGTTTGTAGTAGTGATGATATTAGTATTTAACTGACACAAAAACATTTGCCTGCATCAGGTGGTGTTTGGCCAGTAAACTCGTTCTTGATTAGTTTTTTGTTTCGATGCTGCCAGTCAAAAGGGTTCTCGCCAGCAGTGTTTGGTGTCAGGCACCATCGCAGTTTGAGATGCATTGCCACCGAAACATCCTTTAGAAAAGAGGTTCCTGAAAGACCGGGTGAATTGCATAAAGTTCCCATAAGGGTTGGGTACCTGAACTTTCATTTAAACTGTTGAAGTGTGGGATTAATTTAGATAATCTACTTCGTGAATTAAGATTTTGTATTATTGGAGGGACGTAAGGAATGAACGCAGAAACCTGTAGACCTCCTTGCTGCTGGGTCAATGTTGTCTCCTTTAAGGTGGACACACTCCTTACCGACGATTAATATGAACATATTGTTCCCGTTTCTCTTCTCCTACAAACCGCTGCGAAGTTAGGGCACGCCTCACATTCTTATTCCAGCCCGTATTGGCCGTATTCAATTTTCTGGTACTGTCTTCATACAATGTAACCATTAACAACTTGTGTTCGTTTACAGCGACACTTCCAATATTGCCAGGCCATTTCGAATATGTCCACGCCATTTTCCCGCTAATCGCTTGCACTGTGTAGCGCTGGGATCGTATTAGCTAAGACATCTCGAGCAGTTTGGCTCTGGCGCACTTCAGTCTCTTGCACTCCGAGGCTCCCGTTCCCGCCTGCATGTTTTCGATATCTAATTGTAGGGCATAACTCAGATCCTTGATATATAATTAACTATTAGCTAGTTGATAAGTACCGCAATACTGTGACGTATAGACCGACGCCGTCGATTGTTAGTGTTCCTTGACTACTGAGAATAGCGTTGCTAGGACCACCGATGGTCAGCGATTTATATTGCTCGTAACCAGATGCACCTAGCATTTTAACATGGTAATATTTTTTATCGTGTGAAGCCACGGCTCTGCAGTTTGAGACTGAAGTCCCTTACAAAAGTTGATTCATTCTTGGGAATATTCGTCCATTCTTGCTGATGCACTACGTTGGTTCCTCTTCATTATTTCATCAACAATATATTTGAAGCCTGTAATTTTCACTGTTTTACGTTTCTATTTTTTTCCAAACCAAATGGATTTAACGGTGAACGGCCAGTGCACTAGAAAGCCTTGACACTCTAATCTAATCATAACGGTGAACGGCCAGTGCACTAGAAAGCCTTGACACTCTAATCTAATCTTGACGGTGAACGATCTAGGGTCATTCTTTTCGCAGCAAACCGCACGCCTGTGTTTTGCTTCCAGTAATTCATGTCCAATGATACTACTAGAAAGAAAGGTAAGTTTTTTCTCCTACACTAAACATGGCGCATATTCCACAGCATATTAACGAAATCCTTGAATTTTGTAACTCATATCAACTATCAACTTTTTGAGCGATTGGGAAGTTGGTTTTCAACGGTTCTAACCACAATTTACTCACGCGGCTGAATTTTTCACGAGTTTTTTTAACTTCAACATCTAACTTGAACTTGGTCAGAAATTTCTGACTGTTTTCCTTAAAGTTATGCAGTTCTAAGCTCCTTCGCCAGTCACATTTCTATCTCAATATATTATGTGATGCCGTTGCCAATTGAACGTGCCCTTCTAGCTTCTCAGCTGACTTCCTTGCCAAGCTAAATAATACTTCGTATGAGAGCTTTGTAGACGCTCTTTTTGTGCAGGGTTTCAGTCTCTTAGAATACCACAACGTCGTTACTAAATTATGTAATGAAACAGGCTGCGCCGTGTTCATTTGGGTCTTTCGTTGTAATCTTTTCCGTCACTTCGTTTTTCCTTTGTTATGGTTCAAAAATTCTTGAAACCATGCGATAATTCACCATTTGGTATGCCGGCGTGTTTTTTTTATTTTAACTCGAAACGATACGAATAACCAAATTGACATTTGCAGTTATTGTTTTTGACTGTTCGTTTGTCAATTTCCGCTCTATGAAATCAACGGAATCCATAAAGTCATAGATTGAACGATCACAATTTTTTTAATTCCAGCAGGTAAATATCGTTGGAAATACGATGGATTTGATCTCGTCCCGTTATTGCGAACAATAAGTTGTTTGTAAACAAAGGATCGGTATGCACATCAGCCGGATAAAATTAGTTGAAGTTCAATCTAATCAGAGTCACAACCGATGTAAGTCAAAAATTCACATTGATACGAATTCTGATTTTTAAATTTGCATGTGAAGATAGCTTTTAAACGAATCATCCTAATAGGATTTTATCTCGATTGAAATGAAGCTATGCTACATCTGCATATTATCAGTCAACATTTCCGCGAATCTTCAATTTTTATAACATTTTCTTCACTTCTGATACCTTGAACAAACATTCGATTTAATTACATTTAGCGGTAAATTCTCCAGGGATGTGTGGGTGCCAACACATGCACCATTGGGAATGGCGACTTTTAGGCCTGTTCTTACTAGCTATTCCATGCAATCTTCTGCAGCTGTTCTTCTTGCAGACAAGCGCTGCAATGCGATGAAACCGTACAACAATACGTATGATATAGTAAATGACTTCTTTACATTGTAATCAATACTATTTTTTGCGTCTGAGCAGAACTCAATCGTCCGCCTGAATGGTTTTCTTCGCCTATGTGCAAACATTTATTAATTTACCTAAGCGACCGACGACTTCGTAGTGTTTACTTACCGGTTGCTCGTGTATCATAGCTGAATTTAATTTGTACATTTTTGTATTTATTTACTTGTAGGAGGTAATTCTGTGTACAAATAAGTTTTAAATGCTACCTATCTAATCCTTGATGATTTCAATCATTACCTATATGTATGTATCAATAAATACTCGTTAGTTGTTATAGTTGCGATCGATAATAGCAATATATATACAGAAATGTGATGTTACTCGCTTGCATTTGTCCACCACGTCTAACAAAAGTTTCATTCCGTGATCTATGGTATATTTTGATGTCCGTTTGATCGTTGGGCGGACATGAACTCAACTATTCAGAAGAGCCGTCCACGAGAGAGCCTACGTGAGTCAGGCGGGCCAACTCCATCAAGATGCCTTGCCTACGGTGGTGGTGCCTGGGGCCCCGGCCCCAACGAAAGTCCCTCAACCCACCCTGTTTCATATCTTCGCCGGTGGGAATGGCGCCGTGTGCGCCGTCTCTGTGGTGTTGACGTGGAAGCTGCCTGTGCGCTGCCCAAGCCTCAGACCCATCGACACTTTCAAGACACCAGAGCCACAACATATACGCACTATTTTTTTCTCACGGAAAAGGGAACAATGCCCATCATTTCTCTCCTACAATGCATCCCTGTCCCACCTGAGGTTACCCCTGCAGGCGTCTAGTTGGTGCGTTGCAGTGTGGTCGAGGGACATTAACACGCTGCAAGTATCAATGTTCTGGTGTCCAGGGGAAACTATATTACATAGGTGGCCATTTGTTAACTGCCACACAACCCACAACGTTTATTCAGATAGCAGCAAGAACACTCTACCCCACCACTAAGCCGGTCACCCTTTTCTCTCCCCCCGCCTCCCTCCGTCTTAACACGAGCGCGTCGGTGGGTATCGATGATTTCAGGCGTTGCGCTGACGCGGCTTCCACCACCGCAGATGGAATCCGGGGCTAAAAAACAACAACAACTAGGTCAGAAGATTCGAATAAAGCTTAATGCACACTATTGACAGGTTTTTACTAATGACTAGGGTTCATTAGATTTTATAAGATTATTTGGTAAAAATTTGACTTACGTTATGATTTCATAATTGTTTACATTCGTTTGAGCAAGTGATTCACACATCGCACTCCGTTTTTTAACAGTATATTCATATCTATGTAATGCTCAGTGATGGACTCTCTCCTTATTGCGTTGAATATAATCAAGATTTTAATTTTTTAATGTTTGCCTACAAATTATTTATCGATAACTTGCCCATAAATGTCAACTAAGACTGAATTAACAGGAGCGACTGCCGATAGATGCCCGGGAGGCGTTGAACTTTTTGTTAACTAAGACTGAATTAATTGGGCTGACTGCAGATAGATGCCCGGGAAGCGTTGAACTTTTTTGTTAACTAAGACTGAATTAATAGGGGTGACAGCAGATGGTTCCCAGAGAGGCACTGTTTTTTTTTAATCAAAGCATTTTTACAACCAGCATGATACTTTTCCGTCTGTCTATCTATTTTTAGGCTATAACCGAATTAGATAACATTGTATAGCCAAATTTGAGATAACATCGGTAATCTTAAATTAAACTGGGTTTGTTTAGATGGCACCTGTTTCAAAAGAAGGCTGCCTTCAGTCAGGCTTCCGTGTGTATTGCGTTTAAGAGCATAGAAAGTGCTGTATCGTTGAGCTTGGAAAGGAAAAAGTTCTGCCTTGTGACGCAACGATAACAAAGCAAAATGATCACAGATGCTAAACTTTGGAAATTTTGTTCTATAAGCATAACAGTTTCTCTGTAGCGACCCCTCCTAGGACTCTGCTAGGTTCACGAACCGCACGAAGTCACGTGCCAACCAGGAGTGTGAACAGACTCTCCTCTTCTTCACCCTTCACTATCTCTCCTTTTCTTCCCCATCCTGAATTTACTCAACTGTTATTTACCCCATTCGCATCGTATGTTGCTTAAATTTTATTTAACTTGTCTCAAACTCCCTCTTAAATCTTTCTCAATAGTCGTTGCACACCGGCCCTAAATTTGATCCTTTCGGGTGGCTAATAGCAGCCAAGTTTCGTTCTTTCTTCCATGCAACCTTTTTCTACAACTCCTCTTTTTTTTCCATTACTGTGCTCATGCGTGATATTCCCTACACAGAGTGTAGATCTCATGCACAGGATCCTAGTTTCCTGTTTCTTCTTACCCCTCCGCAGGTATTAGGACGCATTGCCTGAACACCTTAAGAACGACGGCGAATTTTCGAGGCTCTGAAACAGAGTAGGTTCAGTGATATCACTCCTTGCTGCCACCCGGTGAGTGGTGGGACCATGTGGCCTGTACCTCTCTGTGTGTGGCACCTGTGCATACCTGTGACATTCGCAGCGTAAAGTATATATTGACTTTATAATGAACCCAATCACTCCAAATCTAAAAATTGACTATAGCTTGATGCAACCATGGTTGCTGGTATGACGTTCGGCGCCAGAAGGACCGTCATTTTAATCTATTCTCCCTGTAACGAGTGAAACTAAACATGTTCCTTGTTTTGTCTTACTGCCTCTTCTAGATATGTACTGGAGGTGTTTTGCAATTGAATGTTCAATCAAAGCACTCGTTAACAAAAATAGCGTCTTTTTTTTTTCGCAGCTGTGCAAATTACTTCGCAACGAACTCAAATAATTGAACTTCTAATGACAGCCATTTCACCAGAATCCTCTTTTGGAAAATCAGTTTTAGAGTACCTCTTTCCCTGGTCTGCTATTGAATCAGTCTATTTGTGGCCACCGCATTACGTCACTCACTCGGGTTTACTATTTTTGTGATCGTTCGTTTACGTGATTTGTTTTCATTTATCGCTCATTTGCATGAAACAGCTTGAGCGAGTCTGACAGCTGCACCAGCGCAATCTAGAAACTCTGCAACACCGTGTAGCTATTCGTTCAATTTGAGAATGTACAGCAGAATATAGTATTATTCTTGAATATCCGGGTAGCACAATGACATCCACGAGTTTCAAGTGAAACGACTGAAATATTTACAGAACTTTTCAGCAAATATGTTTTCACGAAATTAAGATGCAATTCCTCGATGTAAACGTGATTAAATTATCAAATCACTGTTCAAATTCTATGATAGTTTGGAGAGCCAGTTGATGCAGTCCTCTTTATCTAATCTTATCTTTTTGTGAAGTGTAAAAAAGTACACATGGGTATAGATGACACGTGAAGCCCTGGTAAAACGAGCTCTGACGGATTTTGTATTGATTTCGATGAGAGTGGTAAGGAGGCAGTTGACTGTACGGGTGCTGAGCGGAGAGGATAAGGGATGTATGTCTTATCGTCTACTGGTGAAAAGGAGATTGAGAGTGGAGCAAGTGAAATGGAGACAGACGGATTGGAGGAGGAAGTGAAGGGGAGTGAATAAAAAGCGGCAAACCGGGTTTAAGAATTCCAGCAGGCGTCGAATGAGGAATATGACATGGTGAGGTTGCAAGGCCGAACGAATGCTGTGGAAGACGTTCCGATTTGCGTTTTTGAGATTTGCGATACATTTGTAGGTTGTTCGCCATGTGGGCGGGTGTAGGAGAATGGTTGGGAATGTTGAAACGATGAGATATAACTGACGGCGCAAAAGATGAACACGTTTGATGAGGGTTACAAGCAAGGTCGATGGTGGCCTTCGAAAATTATATAGAGGAGAGAAAAGAGGTGAAGCGTGTGTGGTGAAAGCAAAAAAAAGTGTCTGGTTCGACATACGGTTGTTCGGCATGCCCGTTGCTGTTGGCGGCAAGTGGAGATGCACGGTAGGGCTGGGCCGTGTATTTTGAGTGGTTGAATGTTGAGGATGTCAGAAAGGTGTACATTGTTGCTGTGGGTGATATCGAACGAATGCCGTTTTTTGGGAGCAAAATTTGTTGGCGGGCAGTACTTAGAGGGGCAGGAAGCGGTAGAGGTGATGTAAGCAGGGAAAGCCCCTGAGTTGGACGGCTTTGCGATCAAGGGATCGAAAATTGATGGAATAACGATGATTGAGTGGTTGGTGAGAATAAAATAGATGGGTTTTGTGTTTGGCGTGATATCGTGTGAGTGGTTGATTGCCTGCATTGTTCCGCTGTGTAGGGACAAAGGATATAAAAATGAATGCAGCAACTCAAGAGGTATTAGTTGATTCTGTGTCGTGGGCAATATGTACTGAAGAGTGCTAATCAGAAGTATAAGAGACAGTGCAGATGGTGTAATTGATGAAGAAAACTGTTGCCTTATGTTAGGCGTTTGCAGATCAGATTTTTGCAGAGAAACAAGTCCGTGAGCAACACTTGGCGAAAGGAAGGACTGTAGTCTGGAGCGTCATCGGCTGGATAAGGCCTATGATAGGGTCGACTGAGACGTTGTGGATTAGATCAAGGTTCCATTTGTATAGAATGGGTGTAAATTTACCAAGAACGGTTTACAGTTGTATGGAGAGGGGAGTACTTTGTTTCCAGTGAAGGTGGAATTGAAACGAGGTTGCGTTATGTCTTCTTGGCTCTTCAATCTCTACATTGGTGGAATGATCGGCTAGATGAGCGCTAGTTTATTGGTTTGCTGTTTAGAGTTGTTATGAGCAGACCCCACCCCTCTAGGCATCTGTTAGGTTCACAGTCCGCACAGAGTCACGGCCCACCCAGGAGGGTGAACACCTTTATTTCCCTCCAGACTCCCCTCTTCTTCGCCCTCCACGATCTCTCCTTTTCTCCCCCGTCCTGATTTGCTTAACGTTTATTTACCTCATTTGCATTTTATGCTTAGTTCAAATTCCCTTCAACTTATGAGACTCCGTCTCACCAACTCTCCTAATAGTCGCTGCACACACACGCACAAGCACACGCACGCACATACACGCACACTAAACACACACACACCGGTCCTAACTATTCGCCTTTCGGGTGGCCAATACCAGTCAAGTTGCGCTCGTTCTTTCATGCAACCTTTTTCTACGACTCTCCCTTTTTCTTCTTTCCATTCCTGCTGTTCTCATGCGTGAAATTCCCTACACCTAGTGTAGATCTCATGCATGGGATCCACGATTTCTGTCTCTTCTTAATCTTCCTCCTCAGCAGGCGTTGAATCGCGCAGCCCGGCACCGTAAAGACTAATGTAAAACCTTGGGGCTTTGAAGCAGGGTAGTAGTGTTAATCCTCTTTACTACCACCCGGGGAGTGCAGGAATTATATGGTATTTGCACCTTAGGAGTTCTTGTACCTCCTGTGGCACCCGTACTGCGCAAAGTTTTAGACGTTCGCCGCATAGAGGACTTTGACTTTGCGTAGTAGTAAACCTAACTCTAACATTAAGAGAAGATCAACAAAGACTAACTTGATGCAGCACTGTTTGCTGGTTTGACATTCGGCGCCAGAAGGACGATATGCGAAATCTTGCATGTCAGCAGAAGATCACGGACACATTTCTACTCCGTTTAATGTTATTTTGTGAACCATTATAAGCCGGTCCTTAATCTATGATAATTTGTTCAATAGTGTCGCTGAAATATAGGCGATAATATGATTGTCAATAGCTTATGTATAGATACTTTTTTAAAATTCTGTCGAGGAAATATCTTCAGACTCTCGGTAGTAAAAACTATCACAGTTCGGCCACTTTCATTACTCCGGTAAAGCGAATTTTGTAATCTTCCTGACCAACGTCTCTTCAAAAGGCGGATAAATCCAGACCAACACCTCTTCCCCTGCTGTCTTTAGGTTGCAATGGCAAAGGAAAAATAATTGAAATGGCAAGCGGCCAGTGTAATTTACACAAAAAAATGACCTCAGCATATCGCGAATTTTTTTTCTTTTGAATCACGCTAAAGAAAACAATTTTTCAAGAGATGTCATGGCCAACGGCTCTTCTAAGAACGGGTGGTTGGGGGCCGGAGGTGGGATTAAACCAGACATGAGCACCTCTCCCTCTGCTTTGGGCTGGAAGGATGATTATTCATTTTGTAGATCATTAACACTTTATTTTTGTATTTTATTATTTCTTCTAGCTTAGGCTCTATTATTTTTCTCTGCCCTTTTTTAATGATGATAGATTTTGAATTGGTTATTATTATATGTATCGAGGTTGGTTGAGACAAGGTGACCCAGGGAGGGGAGGTTTTCATGGGACCCGCGGGACTCTGGGACCCGGGGTTTCGGGAACCCGGGAGACTTGGGAGACCAGATGGATTTGGGGGGATCCACTTGGACCTTTCTGGGGCCCCTTGGTACACCCTTGAGACTCTTTAGGACCCTTTTGAGAAACTGTGGGACCCTTAAGAAGCCCCTCTGAATCCTGGAACCTCTGTTTCCCCCTCCCAGCGCTGTAAAACCCATACACAGAAAAATGTTTGTGAGATGCATGAGTAGAACAATTAACCATTACAGTCCGC
>SDVV010024025.1:0-12653 GCA_016164225.1 Gammarus roeselii
ACGCAGTGCCCCGCACCAGATAAATGAGCTCCACCAGCACGCAGTGCGCCGCACCAGATAAATGAGCTCCACCAGCACGCAGTGCGCCGCACCAGATAAATGAGCTCCACCAGCACGCAGTGCGCCGCACCAGATAAATGAGCTCCACCAGCACGCAGTGCGCCGCACCAGATAAATGAGCTCCACCAGCACGCAGTGCCTCACAATAGGTAAATGAGGTCCACCAGCACGCAGTGCCTCGCACCAGATAAATGAGCTCCACCAGCACGCAGTGCCTCGCGCTAGATAAATGAGGTCCACCAGCACGCAGTGCCTCGCACTAGATAAATGAGCTCCACCAGCACGCAGTGCGCCGCACCAGATAAATGAGCTCCAGCAGCACGCAGTGCCTCGCACTGGATGAAGTTCTCTCTTAAAATGAGTAGAATGAGGATGGAGCGGCTCTTCGTGGCGGGGGGACTCGGAGCGTGCAGGCGGCAACTGAGGACTCTGACCAGTGCATGACGACTTACGCGTGATCTTTACTTCCTCCACACCAGTGGTTCTTAACCTGGGTTCGATCGAACCCCAGGGGTTCGGTGAGTCGTTTTCTGGGGTTCGACGGGGTGATCTCTACATTGAGAGTTTTGTATTAAATGAATAGTATATGATTGTGGTATCAAGATGAAGGGTTCGATGAATGCATGTATGGAACTTGCAGGGTTCGGTACCACCAAAAAGGTTAAGACACGCATAAGACACGCTCCACACGCATAATGATGGTTTAGTTGTAATAATAATGCCTCTTCAAAGTCAACGAGTCGACTTGAGCCTGTTCCAGTGAACTGCTTGAAAGTCACTCGTAATAACCATCCGTAAACCGACACATTTAATACTAACGAACCATACTTCTTATTATCCACACAATTTGCTGTTCGATATAAGTAAGCCATAAGAGGACGGTTAGTTCGCACATTGCAGCTTCCTAGATTTGATCTGAGTAGTAAATCGGGAGGATTATATTGCCGTAAATTATATCTTATTCTGTGACGGATCGTCCGTTGCCAAGTCTTTGCATTATGGAAATGTCAATGTTGAAATTTCTCGTTCATTAATCGTTCGCGCCTCATCGTGAAATAAGCTGCTCATAGATGG
Source organism: Gammarus roeselii (assembly GCA_016164225.1). Classification (NCBI taxonomy): domain Eukaryota; kingdom Metazoa; phylum Arthropoda; class Malacostraca; order Amphipoda; family Gammaridae; genus Gammarus; species Gammarus roeselii. The sequence continues at coordinate 1,135 of SDVV010024025.1, forward strand.
CGTGCAAGGGTGCATTTGATGGGGTGTAATAGCGTATTTGTTGGCGTGCAAGGGCGTATTTGATGGCATGCAAGGGCGCATTTGATGGTGTGCAAGGGTGCATTTGATGACGTGTAATAGCGCATTTGTTGGCGTGCAAGGACGCATTTGATGGCATGCAAGGGCGCATTTGATGGTGTGCAAGGGCGCATTTGATGACGTGCGAGGGCGCATTTAATGGCATGCAAGCGTGCATTTGATGACGTGCGAGGGCGCATTTAATGACGTGCGAGGGTGCATTTGATGACATGCAAGGGTGCATTTGATGACGTGCGAGGGCGCATTTGTCGGATCATGTCATCGACTAACATGTCGTGTCAGGTCAGAGGCACGCCGGTGACGGACTCCTCCACTCAACAGACTCACTGTTTCTCGCGCTCACTCACTGAGAACTTTTAAAACGTTGATCGATATGCTCTTGCATCATCCTTCTTGTGTTATTTATAATGTTCAAAATCGTTTCCATTCTCAAGTATTCCAATAAATGCTTCTTCCTTAGGTTCTAAAACATCATCCGATTTTTCAGCCTATTTATGCGTATGAGACCTCACTGTCCACGATGCAACCAGACCCTTATTACGGTGATGATTTCATTCATAACTCAATTCCTTTTTTTAATCACTGCTATGGTAAGTAAGCACTCCCAGCGTCTTGGACCTTCTTGTCTCAGTCTCAGACTCCATAAAAAGGAGAGTACCCAATCGTAACTCGCTGATGAACAGACTCAGAGGAGCAATCTTTCCAAAATCGACAAAACAAATAACTAGGAAAAACGACTGTTTATTTTGCTGACGTTCAAAACAAAATAAACACTGGGCTACGAATATTAGGGAAATTTCATGGTCAACTGCAGACGATAAAACAAGATACTGAAGTGTAATAACCCATCTAAAGTAGCGAAAAAAGCGATTGTCAAACACCGAGTGGGTTTTTAAATTTGAAATGAGGAACGCGTTTAATTGTCTTCGGTGAGAAATTTTATTGCAAGCTGGCCGCGAAAGCACTCCCAGTGTCTACCGTCTCCTCTATCAAGCATAACCTGAACTTCCATTATTGTTCTTTTGGGATGAAACGATCTCCTCTGCTATACGGGTATCCAACAGGGGGACTTCATGTAGCCCGCTTTTATTTCCTTCGGCGTCGGCCAAATTCCTTGAAGTGGCGCCTCCGATTAAAGCATTTACTACTTGGATGACGCCAAGCTCTGGGGAGCGGAGGGGCCGGATATAGTTTCACCGGACTTCCAGAACCTGTGCAAAAAGTTAAACCGAATAGAAGAATTAGTAAGTAAGCTTTAAACTCGTGTTATGTGTTGTGGTGAAAACTGTACAGATGCCTCTACCTTGTTTCCTTAAGATACGGCATACACCTGTAAGATTATGAGTGTGTAATATTCAGTCAAATTTTAAGGCACAGCTTGGAATGATCAACAAATGCAGTATTTGCCGACCTTTACCTCCTTTTGTAGCATCCTTCATAGCACGATCCGGAATTAGAACGCCCGTGCTGAAATGAATTCCAATTATTCAGGTACAGATACAGACACTAGGCAGAATCCCCCAGCGAGGCGCTCCTCACACTCCTCTCATAAACTCACACGCACACAAGCCATATGCCTCCAAAGGGTCAAGCCAGCCGACCCCGCAACACACGCTTTGGATCAGTAATGAGGTCCGATATCAGTGTCAACAGCAGGGCCCGACACCGGAACTGGTTTACCCCTGCTGCGTCATGGTCACCGGGCCGTCCAACACACAGGATTAATTTTCACCAATCTTCTCACCATTCTGTCAAACATTAACGTTTTTGGCGCAGACAAGCGTTCTCCAGGAAGTAGTTTTGGCATCGAAGGCTCGGCGGGGCGAGAAAGTGATCGTACCAAAGGGAGATTGTTATGCTATCCAGAAGTCATGTAATATGGTGGGAGAAAGAGTAACCTTGAAGGGACTTATCCTCGAGGCACGGATCCAAAAACTATGGCCCGTCACCTTGCTGCCTCTTGTCACGATACCGGTTCTCGGATAGATGAAATTCCTGTCGCCCTTTTAAGTACTTTATTGGACCCTCACTTTAATAATTGATATTGCTTTCTGAATTAGTGATACCGGTGTGTTATTTGCAGCTCTGCTGCTGTGGAAAGTACATTTATGAATACGGCACTCTCGCGCTATCATGTCTTTACAGCTATGGTCGTCATCCCACACATTTGACACAAAATTTCATTAATGATCGTTCACTGCGTAAAGTTGGTTATGGTACGATCCGAGTACCTGGCATCGATTTTGGCGACGGTAAGCGTCCTTAAGGCATTGCTGTTTTCCCTTTCCCTGCTTTTTAAGTCGTTACCAATGATGACACCTAAATCTCTCTCTTCGGTGACGGGAATGAGTTTCTTTCCGGACATTGAATATTCGTCTTCGAGGTTATGAAGACCTATGTGCATAACTTTGCATGTGTCGTCATTAAATTTCATTTGCCACTTTTCTGACCGATCAACAATTTTGTCCAAGTCTAGTTGGATCTGCTGGCACTCTAGTTCAGTTTGCACTTTTCCTTCGATCTTAGTATCGTCTGCAAACTTGCTGATGTTTGAGAGTACGTTACTATCGAGATCATTATTGAATATTATAAAAAGAACTGGCCCTAACACGCCACTTGTGAAATTACCCCAGAGGGAGGGAGCTCCGTTCTGTACAACTTGCTGCCGTATGTACGTAAGCCAGCATTTTATCCAGCTATTGAGCTCGCCTCGAATACCGATGCTGTGCAATTCACTAATTAGTCGCTTGTGGGGAACTTTATCAAAGGTCTTCTGAAAGTCATGGTAACTGATATCGATTGGAGATTTTGTGTCGTGGATTTTAATTATATTTTTGAAAAAGAGGAACAGACTCGTAAGACAGGAACAGTTGTGTCTAAAGCCATGCTGCGAGTCGCCAATCAATTTGTTTGATTCTAGGAATTCCGTTATTTTATACGTTAATAAAATTTCCATCAACTTGCCAATGACTGGGGTGAGACTAATTGAACGGTAGTTGCCGGGACTCTTTTTGTCCCGTTTTTTTTTAAATTGTGGTAACATTGACCTCTTTTCATCAAGAAGGGCAGGTGCCATTTGTGAGAGATTGGGTGAAAATGTTTGATAAATGTTCGGCGATTTTGTTCCTAGTCTCTTATAGAATTATTTGATGATTTGGTCTAGACCTGGGAATTTATCTACATATTTCATAACTACGGCGGAAGGCGAAGTTCACTGTGCTGAGGGCTTCAATTCGTTTTGCTGCTATGATATCCTCAGGATTAGGAATATCCTAATTCTCTAACGTAAATACAGAACAAAAGTATTCATTAAGTAGAACACTCAGCTAACCAACATCGTTCTCGAGAGAACCTATTACAGATCTTGATTTTTTTTTGCCTGAAATATAACTAAAAAATTGTTTCGGACTGGTTTTGTCTCTAGCGGCAATTTCATTTCATAATATTTCTTCTTACGTTTCAGGACCCTCTTTAGATCTTGTCTGCCAATGTTGTATTCATTTTTTGCTACGTCGTCATGTGGATGTCTCTGTTTTAGCGAGTGCTTTGCTTTCTTTTGTGATTGAAGGCGCTGCAATTCGCCTTTCCAGTACTTGGGCTGATAGACTGTTGTTCGCCTATTCTTGCGCGGGATATGCACATGCTCAATATTTTTGAGTGCAGTCAAGAAATTGTTGAGCGATTGATTGACATCTTGTCCGAATGTTATATTTGCTGACGCTTTGGACTCTCTTAAGCCATCAAAATTAGCTAATCTGAAGTTAGGCTTTTTTTACGCAGTTTGTTGATGTTTTCAACTCGAGCTCTATCAAAAAACGGATACAATTGTGGCCAATAGTTCCGAGTGGTTCGCCTACTTTGACGTTCGTGGCAGGATAGTCGCTTGCACTAAATAGGAGATCAGGAATGCTGCTACCTCTTGTAGGTGTGATAGACGAGAGTGATTTGACATTTTAGACGAGTGATAGACGAGAGTGATTTGGCATTTTATATGTTTATCGGCTACTTGGATTGATACTATGTCGTGCCTGTTGTTTGGAATAGTGACTTCTAGTACTTGCAGAGTGTTTTTCAGAGGAAACAGCACTCCTCCGCCCTCTCGGCCTTGTCTATCTTTGTGAAATAGTGAGTAACGGGGAAGCGTAAGCTCGCCTAAATAATGCTTGGTGCTCAATTTCATCAACGATTCCGTGATTGCTATTATGTCGATACTTTCATTCATTGCAGGGATACATAATTCTTCGATTTTGTCTCAGAGACTTCTAGCGTTCACGTCGTAACATTTGAGAGTACCGTTAGTCTCATTGACTTGATTTGCTTGACTTATTTTGCTACTACTCTGAGGTCTTGTGTCGGAGCCAAGACTTTCGTTATCGCTTACACGGGTTGTACTAGCTGAGCTGCGACTACTGCCTCTAACTCGGACTGGATTGACAACAGTAACTTTTTTGCTAGGACCTGTGGTGGGTTTTGATGGGCACTTGTATTTGTTGTGTATCTCGTGTTGAAACGGGCGGAGGCCGCTGAGTCGTTTTGTCGGGCACTGCTGGCGGAGTTGTTGGTATTTTATCGTTTATGTTTCTTGACTTATTTTCGTTGACAAGTCCGGAGCCTCTGTTTTTAAGAATGTTTTCGATAGAATCAATTCCATGCGTGTTAATGCGAGCCTTGTTGGTGATTCTATTAAAGTTATAGTACTTTGGGTCAATCATCGTATCCCAATGATCCGAGAAGTCGATTTTCTGGGCTTTGCAGAAGCTGCTAGGCATTGACTGACTTGTATCTATTTTGGTTCGGATAGGGCAGGATGCCAGTGACATGTAGGTTTACGTGTGAAGGTTTGATGTTGTTTAGCATGGCTTCATATCTTTTCCATGTCGATTCCATCTGCAACTCGTCATTAGCTCCAACTTGTATTATAATTCGCATAGATGAACGTATCCTTTGCTTCGCGATTATGACTTCGATCTCGTCAATTTTCAAATCAGCTTTGTCGAGTATTTTCAGTTGAATTCTCTCTTTTTGCTGATATGATTTGAAGGAGGTGACGTTGTGATCACCAATCACAATAAATTCCTCTGTATTCTTGAATTCTATTTTATCGGGCAATGCCTCTAATCGGTTACGTGTATTGGGTCGAAAGTGGGAAGATTTTGGTCCAACGTGTGTTGCATTGTCACAGTGTGGCTGCCTCCTACTGACTACAGTTGTGTACAGGGCCTCGCTATCTTTGACTGAGTTTTCTATCGATTTAATACGATCGTTTGTCTCAGCGTCTTGAGCTGAAAGCTTCTTAGCAAATTCGGACACTAGGTGCACTTGGAGTTCTTTCACTTCATTTTGGGTGACTTCGGCAGTTTCTTTGACTGCTGTTAATTCGCTGCTTGTTTTTCAATTTTAATTCAACAGCTAGCAATCGGGTATCCGTGTTGACTGTCTCTGCTATGGATAAGCCATTGGATGAGACTGTCTCTGTTTTGGATAAGCCATAGGAGGCGTGACTGATTTGTGCTTTCAGTTGCTTGGTTTCCTCCGCTGTTTGACAAAATTTACAGCGCAATGTCTTGCATTCCTCATTTGAGGGAGTGCTACGCAAAGTTCTGGCAGAGCCAGAAGAACTTTTGCAATCCATTAGTTCAAGGGCGTACGAGGTGTGGCAGATGCCACATTCTAGCTTAGCCTGGACCATCTTGGACAGTTTTAGAATTTACCGGTGGGAAAATGGATCGTTTGCTTGAGTTCTATTTTTTGTGATATCTTGTAGACAGCAGATATGAATGTAATACTATAATTAGATGCGCGATGTGACGATGCAAAGCCAAACTAATTCGTAGCTGCTCCCATCTGCTTCTCAATAAAGGAATGATATCATGATTCTGGGCACCAACCTTGCACCAGACACGACCGGCGGAGTATCAGAAGATGACGAAAAAAATTATTACATTTCAGTAAATGGGGTGTTATGAAATCGTAGCGCGATTCTAAGCTGCAAGATGTAAAGTGGTACAATACAATGGTACGACCTGATACAAGATACCTGTGGTTTTGTTGCCGAGAACCGGCCACATTTGACTATGTTGAAAATCGTAATACCAGTAACATCTTAGCATACGGTTGTAAACACACAGATAACACGTGCACAGTTAAGGTATAGGAAAAACAAACGAGAGCGGCCTTCTAACAGGGCGGCATCCTAACAGATTTGCCTTAACAGTGCGTAAATACGTTTTCGAATTATAATTATGCTGCGACAATAACAGTTTCATTCGAGATGTTCGAAAATAGTATACCCATACCCTTAATAAGATTGATAAAATACAAACAAGTAATATGACCACAGAAGAAATAAAGATAAACTAAGTTAAGATAAAATCGAACTAATAGAACACAAAATAGAACACAATGGAACTAATGACACTGTTTTTTACAGTATGGGAATAGTCCTTCTTCTTGATGTTAGTCAGCGTCTGTCAGATGACGCAGACAGAGTCAGTCACTTGTAGAATTTGTTCCTGGTTATCACAGCACATGAGAACATTATTTTCCTTTGGCGCTTTACACTCATGATAAACACTCTTTATCGTCACTATAAGAAATATTTCGTCACTAAGGCAATATTGTAACAAGTGTTATTTAAATGCAGAATAAAATGTTTCGCGTGCTCACCATCGAGTACATTGAAGTAGACACGCATTTAAACACCAAAGTAGACAAGCATTGAAACACTATTTTGATTAACAGACAAACCTGTTACTTGAAAGAGTCTTCCAACGAGACGTTTTTTTTGTTCGTACGATGTCCAGAGTCAAGTCCAGGAGTGACGCAAGTATCCAGATCAGCTGTGATGGGGTGTGTCCAGGCAAGGCAGACTCTAGAAGGCCTTGGTCCAGGTCAGCTGGGAGGTGAGGGCGAGGGGCAGGCGGGCTTCGTTGGCAAGGCTGGAAGGCTGCGGTCACAGCTTACTTGGCGCGGGGTTCGTCTGACGAGCGCATCTGTAGCAGGAATCGAAGTTCCTAAGAGTGTGATGCTTTGCTCTGTGCTGAGCCTTTCAAGTGTGATGAACTGAGAGTAGAGAGGGCGTGGAGTGATGTGCGGGGAACGCAATGAACTGATGTGCAGAGAGGGCGATGGAGTGATGTGCGGGGAACGCAATGAACTGATGTGCAGAGAGGACGGTGGGGTGATGTGCGGGGAATGCAGTGAACTGATGTGCAGAGAGAGCGATGAAGTGATGTGCGGGGACCCCAATGAATTGATGTGCCGGAAGGGGCAGGAAGCCCGAGGCTCTTACCGCATTGTTTGCGGTAAGCAGTCTCGAGTAGGGGTGAGGTTTTTGGGTGTGTGGCTTACCGACGCGCAGAGAGTCTGCGGTTTGCTCGCTACCCGATTGTAGATGGGGGAGTTGGGCGGGGAGGCCAGTGAGAAAAGTTCTACCCTTACACCGTTTGAATAAAGTAAAGTGGATCCGATTAGTTTATCACAAACACATAAACACGGTGTTTAAATGTGGCACACACTTCGTTGAATGGTACGAAGAATAGCTCAAATAGGCGACTTAGCATTTGCCGTGTGTTAATGTTTAACATAGCAAATGAAGTGACCTCCTCTATTATATATCAGGCAGAGGAGGAGTAGCCACACACTACCTCACGCTCAGCTTGTTTATATGTGATACAAAATATATTTCAAGTTTTATAAACACTTTGGAAATGGACTTTCAGTATACAGACACAGACATTGACCGCCTGCTCCAAGCCAGAGAGCGGCAGACAACAATAAGCAGAGTATAACTTACACGGTTATGAGTGTTATCTGATTGGGGCATATTTAGCATACCTCAGTGGTATGCTTGATATGGGCAGAGGGGTACCTTCTTCCTGTCCAGAAATTTTCCTATGCAAAACTTGGCGGAATACACATTGAACACTCGAACAAGCTGGGGCGACAATGATCAAGGTGGTCGAGTGTTACAAGCTGGGGCATAAATGATCAAGGTTGTCGAGCGTTACAAATTGGAGCGACAATGATCAAGGTCGTCGAGCGTTACAAACTGGGGCGACAATGATCAAGGTTGTCGAGTGTGACAAACTGAGGCGACAATGATCAAGGTTATCGAGTGTTACAAACTGGGGCGACAATGATCAAGGTTGTCGAGTGTTACAAACTGGGTCGACAATGATCAAGGTTGTCGAGTGTTACAAACTGGGGCGACAATGATCAAGGTTGTCGGAAGTGACAAGCTGGGGCGACAATGATCAAGGTTGTCGAGTGTGACAAACTGGGGCGACAATGATCAAGGTTGTCGAGTGTTACAAACTGGGGCGACAATGATCAAGGTTGTCGAGTGTGACACCCTGAAACGATAATGATCAAGGTTGTCGAGTGTTACAAGCTGGGGCGACAATGATTAAGGTTGTCGAGTGTGACAAACTAGGGAGACAACAATCAAGGTTGTCTAGTGTTACAAACTGGGGCGACAATGATCAAGGTTGTCGAGTGTGACAAACTGGGGCGACAAGGATCGAGGTTGTCGAGTGTTACAAACTGGGGCAACAATGATCAAGATTGTCGAGTGTTACAAACTGGGCGACAACGATCAAGGTTGTCTAGAGTTACAAACTGGGGCAACAATGAACAAGGTGGTCCAGTGTTACAAACCAGGGCGACAATGATCAGGGTTGTCAAGTGATACAAACTGATGCGAAAATGATCAAGGTTGTCGAGTGTTACAAACTGGAGCGACCATGATCAAGGATGTCGAGTGTTACAAACTGGGGCGACAATGATCAAGGTTGTCGAGTGTTACAAACTGAAGCGACAATGATCAAGGTTGTCGAGTGTCACAAACTGGGGCGACAATGAGCATGGTGGTCGAGTGCGACAGACTGGGGCGACAATGATCCATTTGTCGAGCGTGATAAACTAGGGCGACAATGATCAAGGCTGTCGAGTGTTGCAAACTGGGACGAAAATGATCGATGTTATCGAGTGTGACAAACTGGGCCGGCAATGATCAAGGTTGTCGAGTGTGACAAACTGGGCCGGCAATGATCAAGGTTGTCGAGTGAGACAAACTGAGGCGACAATGATCAAGGTCGTCGAGTGTGACAAACTGGGGTGACAATGATCAAGGCTGTCGAGTGTGACAAACTGGGGCGACAATGATCAGGGTAGTCGTGTGTTACAAACTGGGGCGACAATGATCAGGATTGTCAAATAGGTTACAGATCTTTATAAGTTGCTAATTCGATTTTAGGAATAACGTAAGAGTGGGTCTGCCTGAACGTTGGTGTCCAAGCAATAAAGATAAAGATGCAATTAAGGTCGAATCCACCAGATGGGAGTAATTTTTATTTATTTTGCAATTAAGAGATTTTTCACTTATACAGCGGGTTGCAGCGTAGCTGCCACCTGATTGCCATTTTTTTACCCACGGCGTTTATGGGCTGGACTTTCAACCATTTAAGAGACCGGCCAGAATGTCTCACTCGTGGTCAGTTTGGCGCGAGCCTACAACCACCAGCTCCCAATGGATGTCTGTAGTGAGGAGAGCCCGACACGCTACCCACTCGGCCCCCGAGCTGGGGTGGCCGACGACATGACACACCTCAAAATTCTCTGATGCACTCACACATATAACCATCAAAACTTAGCCCTCATCGCTAATGGGGCTAGCCAGGATAGGGCTGCGTGTCAGGAGTGAGGCCCAAGATCCGTGTCAGCGGCCTGACCCGACAGCTTTCACGGGTGCACTCTTGCTGCGTCATTATTCCCGGGCCCTCCCCAACGAGATGCCATGAACGAAAAAGCGCATCAGGGCAAGTGAAAACTCATAAATTCACACTCATTCTTCACTCACGCTCATACGTTGCGTACTTTCTCGCTACCTCAGCACTGATGCTTCTTCTCCCTAAAGCCTGCTTCAAGAAAATCCTCCATCCAACCAGACGTTGGTCTTTTCATCAATCTTACATCATCTATCCTCACCATGTATCCGAATTACCTCTCAATACGCGAATCTATTCTGTCCTTCTGTCCTCTTGACTCATTAGTTTTCATAAGTTCAGGGATTACCACTTGTAATTTTTTTCCAAATACACTTTGGATCGATGTTTCATGCATTTAAAGTAGGTAAGAATTAGACATATTACTAATAAAAACCCGCCCACACTAATAGTAGCATACCAGATAATACACGCAAGGGTGCAATAGGTACACACTTCATTTGATATCGTGTGCAAGTAGATTTTAGCTACACACTTCAGGAAACCAATTGAGTAATCATTTTCATACAGTTCTATCATTACACTCCCATGCCAAAAGAGTATGTACAATTTATACGTGTTTGTGACATCAACACGTCATGGGTGCTTTAAATGAGACAACCAGACTACACACTGGCCGCGTACGATATATACAGCATTGTTTGCGGGAATCCGAAGACTCTCAAAAACATGCAGCTCTTAGCACACAGGCGTAACTCAGAGACTCTCAAATGTTACTACGTGAATGCTAGAAGTCTCAGAGACAAAATCGAAGAATTAGGTATCCTTGCGTTGAATGAAAGTATCGACATAATAGCTATCACGGAATCGTGGATGAAATCGAGCACCAGGCATTATTTAGGCGAATTTACTCTTCCCGGTTACTCACTATTTCACAAAGATAGACAAGGCCGAGAGGGCGGAGGAGTGCTGTTTCTCGTAAAAAACACTCTGCAAATATTAGAAGTCACCATTTCAAACAACAGGCACGACATAGTATCAATCAAAGTAGTCGGTAAACATATAAAATGTCAAATCACTCTCGTCTATCGCCCCCCAAAAAGCAAGGTTGCAGATGATATCGATCTTTACAACACCCTCGTCGATGTCGTCACAACAGAACACAGTGTTGTGCTTGGCGACTTCAATATCCCCGACATTGATTGGGAATCATACGAATGTACTGCCACCGGCCAACGTCAGATTGATTTGCAGACGATAAGTTCATGACCCAAATAGTGAAGTCACCTACAAGAGGTAGCAACATTCCTGATCTCCTATTTAGTGCAAGCGACTCTCCTGTCGCGAACGTCGAAGTAGGCGAACCACTCGGAACTAGTGACCACGACTGTATTCGTTTTTTGATAGAGCTCGAGTTGAAAACAACAACACACTGCGAAAATGTCCCTAACTTCAGATTAGCTAATTTTGATGGCTTAAGAGTGTCAATAACGTCAGCAAATATAACCCTCGGACAAGATATCAATCAATCGCTTGACTATTTCTTGACTGCGCTTGAAAATATCGAACATGAGCATATCCCGCGCAAAAACAGGCGAACAACAGCCTATCAGCCCAAGTACTGGAAAGGAGAATTGCAGCACCTTCAGTCACAAAAGAAAGCAAAGCACTCGGCTAAGCAGAAACATCCACATGACGACGTAATAAAAAATGAAT
>SDVV010024026.1:0-12653 GCA_016164225.1 Gammarus roeselii
TTGTTTTAGTTGTTATAGTTGTTTTAGTTGTTTTAGTTGTTTTAGTAGTTTTAGTTGTTTTAGTTGTTTTAGTTGTTTTAGTTGTTGTAGATGTTGTAGTTGTTTCAATTGTTTTAGTTGTTCTAGTTGTTTTAGTTGTTTTAGTTGTTTTAGTTGTTTCAGTTGTTATAGTTGTTTTAGTTGTTTTAGTTGTTTAGTTGTTTTTTTGTTCTAGTCGTTATAGTTGTTTTAGTTTTTTTTTGTTGTTTAAGTTGTTCTAGTTGTTTTAGTTGTTGCAGTTGTTTAAGTTCTTTTATTTGTTTTATTTGTTTTATATGTTTTATTTGTTTTAGTTGTTTAGTTGTTTTAGTTATTCTAGTTGTTTTAGTTGTTTAGTTGTTATAGTTGTTTTAGTTGTTTTAGTTGTTTAGTTGTTATAGTTGTTTTAGTTCTTCAGTTGTTATAGTTGTTTTAGTTGTTATAGTTGTTTTATTTGTTTTAGTTGTTTAGTTGTTCTAGTTGTTTAGTTGTTTAGTTGTTATAGTTGTTTTAGTTGTTTTAGTTGTTTAGTTGTTATAGTTGTTTTAGTTCTTCTAGTTGTTATAGTTGTTTTAGTTGTTTAGTTGTTTTAGTAGTTATAGTTGTTATATTTGTTTCAGTTGCTCTACTTGTTCCAGTTGTTTTAGATGTTATATTTGGTTTAGTTGTTCTAGTTGTTATAGTTGTTTTAGTTGTTTAGTTGTTTTAGTTGTTTCAGTTGTTATAGTAGTTTATAGTTGCTTTTTATTTTCTCTAGTTGTTTAGTTGTTTTAGTTGTTTTAGTTGTTTTATTTGTTCTAGTTGCTATAGTTGTTTTAGTTGTTTTAGTTGGTTTAGTTGTTTAGTTGTTTCAGTTGCTATGGTTGTTTTAGTTGTTTAAGTTGTTTAAGTTGTTTTAGTTGTTATAGTTGTTTTAGTTGTTTTAGTTGTTTTAGTTGTTATAGTTGTTTAAGTTGTTTTAGTTGTTTCAATTGTTTTAGTTGTTATAGTTGTTCTATTTGTTATAGTTGTTTTAATTGTTCTAGTTGTTTTAGTTGCTTAGTTGTTATAGTAGTTTTTAGTTGCGTTAGTTGTTCTAGTTGTTTTAGTTGTTTTAGTTGTTGTAGTTTTTTTATTTGTTTTAGATGTTATAGTTGTTTTAGTTGTTTTAGTTGTTATAGTTGTTTTAGTTGTTCAGTTGTTTTAGTTGTTTTAGTTGTTTAAATTGTTATTGTTGTTTTAGTTGTTGTAGTTGTTCTAGTTGTTTTAGTTATTTTAGTTGTTATTGTTGTTGTAGTTGTTTCAGTTGTTTTAGTTGTTGTAGTTGTTCGAGTTGTTTTAGTTGTTAAAGTTGTTTTAGTTGTTTTAGTTGTTTAGTTGTTTAGTTGTATTAGTAGTTTTAGTTGCTTTAGTTGTTTCAGTTGTTTCAGTCGTTTTAGTTGTTTCAGTTGTTTCAGTTGTTTCTGTTGTTTCAGTTTTTTCAGTTGTTTTAGTTTGTTTAGTTGTTTAGTTGTTTTAGTTGTTATAGTTGTTTAGTTGTTTTAGTGGTTTTAGTTGTTTTAATTGTTTTAGTTGTTCTAGTTGTTTCAGTTGTTTAAGTTGTTCTAGTCGTTTAGTTGTTGTAGTTGTTTAAGTTGTTTTAGTTGTTTTAGTTGTTATAGTCGTTTAAGTTGTTATAGTTGCTTAGTTGTTTTAGTTGTTTTAGTTGTTTCAGTTGTTTCAGTTGTTTTAGTTGGTGTAGTTGTCTTAGTTGTTTTAGTTGTTTTAATTGTTTTAGTTGTTTAAGTTGTTTCAGTTGTTCTGGTTGTTCTAGTTGTTTCAGTTTTTTAAGTTGTTCTAGTCGTTTAGTTGTTTAGTTGTTGTAGTTGTTTCAGTTGTTTAGTTGTTTAAGTTGTTGTAGTTGCCTTAGTTGTTTTAGTTGTCCAGTTGTTTTAGTTATTCTAGTTGTTTTAGTTGTTTTAGTTGTTTTACTTGTTCTAGTTGTTTTAGTTGTTTTAGTTGTCATAGTTGTTTCAGTTGTTTCAGTTGTTTTAGTAGTTGTAGTTGTCTTATTTGTTATAGTTGTTTTAGTTATTTTTAATTGTTTTAGTTGTTTTAGTTGTTGTAGTTGTTTTAGTTGTTGTAGTTGTTTTAGTTGTTATAGTTGTTATAGTTGTTTTAGTTGTTTTAGTTGTTATAGTTGTTATAGTTGTTTTAGTTGTTTTAGTTGTTTTAGTTGTTAAGTTGTTTCGGTTGTTTAGTTGTTATAGTTGTTGTAGTTGTTTCAGTTGTTTTAGTTGTTCTAGTTGTTATAGTTTTTTTGGTTGTTTACAGTTGTTTTCGTTGTTTTAGATGTTATAGTTTTTAGTTGTTATAGTTGTTTCAGTTGTTCAAGTTGTTTAAGTTGTTTTAGTTGTTTCAGTTGTTTTAGTTGTTCTAGTTGCTTTAGTTGTTTTAGTTGTCATAGCTGTATAGTTGTTTTAGTTGTTTCAGTTTTTTAGTTGTTTTAGTTGTTTCAGTTGTTTAGTTGTTATAGTTGTTTTAGTTGTTCAAGTTGTTTTAATTGTTTTAGTTGTTTTAGTTGTTTAGTTGTTATAGTAGTTTTTAGTTGCTTAAATTGTTTTAGTTGTTTTAGTTGTCCTAGTTGTTATAGTTTTTGTATTTGTTTTAGTCGTTAGTGTTGTTTTAGTTGTTTCAGTTGTTATAGTTGTTTTCGTTGTTTCAGTTGTTTAGTTGTTTGAGTTGTTTAGTTGTTTAAGTTGTTTTATTTGTTTTAGTTGTTTAGTTTTTTTAGTTGTTGTAGTTGATTTAGTTGTTTAGTTGTTTTAGTGGTTTCTAATGTTATAGTTGTTTAGTTATTTAGTTGTTTTTGTTGTTATAGTTGTTATAGTTGTTATAGTTAATTTAGTTGTTTTAGTTGTTGTAGTTGTTATGGTTGTTCTAGTTGTTATAGTTGTTTTAGTTGTTTTAGTTGTTCCAGTTGTTCTAGTTGTTTTAGTTGTTTTCAGTTGTTCTAGTTCATTTAGTTGTTCAGTTGTTTTAGTTGTCGAAGTTGTTACAGTTGTTTTAGTTGTTTAGTTGTTTTAGTTGTTGTAGTTGTTTGAGTTATTTTAGTTGTTCTAGTTGTTCTAGTTGTTTTAGTTGTTTTAGTTGTCAAAGTTGTTAACTTGTTTTAGTTGTTTCAGTTGTTTTAGTTGTTGTAGTTGTTCTAGTTGTTTTTCTTGATTTAGTTGTTTAGCTGTTTTAGTTGTTTAAGTTGTTTCAGTTGTTTTAGTTGTTTAGTTGTTGTATTTGTTTTAGTTGTTTTAGTTGTTTTAAATGTTTAAGTTGTTGTAAATGTATCAGTTGTTTTAGTTGTTCTAGTTGTTCAGTTGTTCAAGTTGTTATAGTTGTTTTACTTGTTTTACTTGTTATAGTTGTTTCAGTTGTTCTAATTGTTTAAGTTGTTTTAGTTGTTTTAGTTGTTATTGTTGTTTTAGTTGTTTCAGTCTTTTTAGTTGATGTAGTTGTTATAGTTGTTTTAGTTGATTTCGTTGTTTAGTTGTTGTAGTTGTTTTAGTTGTTATAGTTGTTATAGTTGTTTTAGTTGTTTTAGTTGTTTCAGTTGTTCTAGTTGTTCTAGTTGTTTTAGTTGTTTTAGTTGTTATAGTTGTTTTATGTGTTTAGTTGTTTTAGTTGTTGTAGTTGTTACAGTTGTTTTAGTTGTTTAGTTGTTTTTATTGTTGTAGTTGTTTTAGTTATTTTAGTTGTTCTAGTTGTTCTAGTTGTTTTAGTTGTTTTAGTTGTCAAAGTTGTTTAGTTGTTTTAGTTGTTTTAGTTGTTTTAGTTGTTGTAGATGATGTAGTTGTTTTGGTTGTTATAGTTGTTTTAGTTGTTATAGTTGTTTTAGTTGTTTAAGTTGTTATAGTTGTTTTAGTTGTTATAGTTGTTTTAGTTGTTTTAGTTGTTGTAGTTGTTCTAGTTGTTTTAGTTATTTTAGTTGTTATAGTTGTTTCAGTTGTTTTCAACTGCTTTAGTTGTTTAGTTGTTTTAGTTGTTTTAGTTGTTATTGTTGTTGTAGTTGTTTCAGTTGTTTTAGTTGTTGTAGTTTATTGAGTTGTTTTAGTTGTTTAAGTTGTTTTAGTTGTTTCAGTTGTTTCAGTTGTTTCAGTTGTTTCAGTTGTTCCAGTTGTTTCAGTTTGTTTAGTTGTTTAGTTGTTTTAGCTGTTTTAGTTGTTTAGTTGTTAAAGTTGTTGTAGTTGCCTTAGTTGTTTTAGTTGTCCAGTTGTTTTAGTTGTTCTACTTGTTTTAGTTGTTTATAGTTGTTTTAGTTGTTTAGTTAATTTAGTTGTTCTAGATGTTTTAGTGGTTGAGTTGAAATGATTGTTTTACTTGTTTCACTTGTTTTAGTTGTTTTAGTTGTTCCAATTGTTTCAGTTGTTCTGGTTGTTTTAGTTGTTTTAGTTGTTCTAGTGGTTATAGTTGTTTTACTTGCTTCACTTGTTTTAGTTGTTTAGAGTTGTTTTAGCTGTTTAAGTTGTTTTAGATGTTATAGTTGTTTTTGTTGTTGTAGTTGTTCAATATTTTTTAGTTGTTTTAGTTGTTATAGTCTTTTAAGTTGTTATAGTTAATATAGTTGTTTAGTTGTTATAGTTGTTCTAGTAGTTTTAGTTGTTTTAGTTGTTATAGTTGTTTTAGTTGTTTATAATTGTTTTAGTTGTTTTAGTTGTTTTAGTTGTTTTAGTTGTTGTAGTTGTTTTATTTGTTATAGTTGTTATAGTTGTTTTAGTTGTTTTAGTTGTTTTAGTTGTTATAGTTGTTTTAGTTGTTTTAGTTGTTTTAATTGTTCTAGTTGTTTAGTTGTTTCGGTTGTTTTAGTTGTTTTAGTTGTTGTAGTTGTTTCAGTTGTTTTAGTTGTTCTAGTTGTTTTAGTTGTTATGGTTGTTTCAGTTGTTTTAGTTGTTCTAGTTGTTTTAGTTGTTCTATTTGTTGAAGTTGTTCTACTTGTTTCACTTGTTTTAGTTGTTGTAGTTGTTTTACATGATCTAGTTGTTTTAGATGTTTTAGTTGTTGTAGTTGATTTAGTTGTTTTAGTTGTTTTAGTTGTTATAGTTGTTTTAGTCGTTCTAGTTGTTTTAGTTGTTTTAGTTGTTATAGTTATTCTAATTGTTTTAGTTGTTTTAGTTGTTATAGTTGTTTTATTTGTTTTTAATTGTTGTAGTTGTTTTCTGTTGCTGTAGTTTTTTTAGTTGTTTTAGTTGTTTTAGTTGTTTTAGTTGTTCTAGTTGCTATAGTTTTTTCACTTGTTTAACTTGTCATAGTTGTTTTAGTTGTTTTAGTTGTTTTAGTTGTTGTAGATGTTTTAGTTGTTTTAGTTGTTTTTGTTGTTTTAGTTGTTTAGTTGTTTTAGTTGT
Source organism: Gammarus roeselii (assembly GCA_016164225.1). Taxonomy (NCBI): domain Eukaryota; kingdom Metazoa; phylum Arthropoda; class Malacostraca; order Amphipoda; family Gammaridae; genus Gammarus; species Gammarus roeselii. Next base: position 5,370 of record SDVV010024026.1, read on the forward strand.
TTAGTTGTTGTAGTTGTTTTGGTTGTTGTAGTTGTTTAAGTTGTTTAAGTTAAACAACTACAACAACAAGTTGTTTTACTTGTTTTAGTTGTTTCAGTTGTTTTAGTTGTTGTAGTTGTTTTAGTTGTTTTTCTCGATTTAGTCGTTTAGCTGTTTAGTTGTTTTAGTTGTTTCAGTTGCTTTCGTTGTTTTAGCTGTTGTAGTTGTTTTATTTGTTTTAGTTGTTTAAGTTGTTGTAGATGTATCAGTTGTTTTAGTTGTTCTAGTTGTTTTAGTTGTTATAGTTGTTATAGTTGTTTTACTTGATTTACTTGTTATAGTTGTTTTAGTTGTTCTAACTGTTTGAGTTGTTTTAGTTGTTATAGTTATTATTGTTGTTTTAGTTGTTTCAGTTGTTATAGTTGTTGTAGTATTTTTAGTTGTTTTAGTTGTTTTAGTTGTTTTAGTTGTTTTAGTTGTTTTAGTTTTTAAGTTGTTTAGTTGTTTAGTTGTTCTAGTTGTTTTAGTTATTTTAGTTGTTGTAGATGTTGAAGTTGTTTAGTTGTTTTAGCTGTTTCAGTTGTTTTAGTTGTTACAGTTGTTTTAGTTGTTAAAGTTGTTTTAGTTGTTTCAGTTGTTTTAGTTGTTTTAGTTTTTTTAGTTTTTTTTAGTTGTTTAGTTGTTTTAGTTGTTGTTGTTGTTTTAGTTGTTACAGTTGTTTTAGTTGTTATAATTGTTTTAGTTGTTTTAGTTGTTTTAGTTGTTTTAGTTGTTTTAGTTGTTCTAGTTGTTTTAGTTGTTCTAGTTGTTTTAGTTGTTGTAGTTGTTCTAGTTGTTTTAGTTGTTTTAGTTGTTTTGTTGTTTAGTTGTTTTTAATTGCTTTGGTTGTTTTAGTTGTTTTAGTTGCTTTAGTTGTTTTAGTTGTTTAGTTGTTTTAGTTGTTTTAGTAGTTTTAGTTGTTGTAGATGATGTAGTTGTTTTAGTTGTTATAGTTGTTTTAGTTGTTTTAGTTGTTTAAGTTCTTTAGTTGTTATAGTTGTTATAGTTGTTTTAGTTGTTTTAGTTGTTTTAGTTGTTTTAGTTGTTGTAGTTGTTCTAGTTGTTCTAGTTATTTTAGTTGTTATAGTTGTTTCAGTTGTTTTTAATTGCTTTAGTTGTTTTAAGTTGTTTTAGTTGTTTTAGTTGTTTTAGTTGTTATTGTTGTTGTAGTTGTTTCAGTTGTTTTAGTTGTTGTAGTTGTTTTAGTTGTTTTATTTGTTGTAGTTGTTTTAGTTGTTTCAGTTGTTTAAGTTGTTTTAGTTGTTTCAGTTTTTTCAGTTGTTGCAGTTGTTTCAGTTGTTTTAGTTTGTTTAGTTGTTTAGTTGTTTTAGTTGTTTTAGTTGTTATAGTTGTTTTAGTTGTTTTAGTTGTTTTAGTTGTTTTATTTGTTGTAGTTGTTTTAGTTGTTTCAGTTGTTTAAGTTGTTTTAGTCGTTTAGTTGTTTAGTTGTTTAGTTGTTTTAGATGTTTCAGTGGTTTAGTTGTTTAGGTTGTTGTGGTTGCCTTAGTTGTTTTAGTTGTCCAGTTGTTTTAGTTGTTCTAGTTGTTTTAGTATTTCGGTTGTTTTAGTTGTTTAGTTAATTTAGTTGTTTTAGTTGTTTTAGTGGTTTTAGTTGATATATTTGTTATACTTGTTTCACTTGTTTTAGTTGTTTTAGTTGTTTTAGTTGTTTTAGTTGTTTCAGTTGTTTTAGTTGTTGTTGTTGTCTCAGTTGTTTTAGTTGTTTTAATTGTTTTAGTTGTTTCAGTTGTTCTGGTTGTTCTAGTTGTTTTATTTGTTCTAGTGGTTATTGTTGTTATACTTGTTTCACTTGTTTTAGTTGTTTATAGTTGTTTTAGTTGTTTTAGTTGTTTAAGATGTTCTAGTTGTTTTAGTTGCTGTAGTTGTTTAAGTTGTTTTGGTTGTTTAGTTCTTTTAGTTGTTATAGTCGTTTAAGTTGTTATAGTTGTTTAGTTGTTTTAGTTAATCTAGTTGTTTCAGTTGTTATAGTTGTTATAGCTGTTTTAGTTGTTTTGTAATTGTTTTAGTTGTTTTAGTTGTTTTAGTTGTTTTAGTTGTTTTAGTTGTTGTAGTTGTTTTAGTTGTTATAGTTGTTATAGTTGTTTTAGTTGTTTAGTTGTTTTAGTTGTTATAGTTGTTTCAGTTGTTTTAGTTGTTATAGTTGTTTAGATGTTTTGGTTGTTTCAGTTGTTTTAGTTGTTCTAGTTGTTTTAGTTGTTGTAGTTGTTTTAGTTGTTCTAGTTGTTTTAGTTGTTTTAGTTGTTGTAGTTGTTATAGTTGTTTTAGTTGTTTAGTTGTTTTAGTTGTTGTAGTTGTTTCAGTTGTTTTAGTTGTTTTAGTTGTTCTAGTTGTTCTAGTTGTTTTAGTTGTTTTAGTTGTCAAAGTTGTTATACTTGTTTAAGTTGTTTCAGTTGTTTTAGTTGTTGTATTTGTTATAGTTGTTTTTCTTGATTTAGTCGTTTTAGCTGTTTAGTTGTTTTAGTTGTTTGAGTTGCTTTAGTTGTTTTAGTTGTTGTAGTTGTTTTAGTTGTTTTAGTTGTTTAAGTTGTTGTAGATGTATCAGTTGTTTTAGTTGTTTTAGTTGTTATAGTTGTTATAGTTGTTCTACTTGTTTTACTTGTCATAGTTGTTTTACTTGTTATAGTTGTTTTAGTTGTTCTAATTGTTTATATTGTTTTAGTTGTTATAGTTTTTATTGTTGTTTTAGTTGTTTCAGTTGTTTTAGTTGTTGTAGTTGTATTAGTTGTTTTAGTTGTTTTAGTTGTTATAGTTGTTTTAGTTGTTTTAGTTGTTTTATTTTTTTTAGTTGTTTAGTTGTTTAGTTGTTTTAGTTGTTTTAGTTGTTTTAGTTGTTTTAGTTGTTGTAGATGTTGTAGTTGTTTTAGTTGCTTCAGTTGTTTTAGTTGTTTTAGTTGTTTTAGTTGTTTTAGTTTTTTAGTTGTTTAGTGGTTTAGTTGTTTTAGTTGTTTTAGTTATTTTAGTTGTTGTAGATGTTGAAGTTGTTTAGTTGTTTTAGTTGTTTTAGTTGTTTTAGTTGTTTATTTGTTTCGGTTGTTTTAGTTGTTATAGTTGTTGTAGTTGTTTCAGTTTTTTTAGTTGTTCTAGTTGTTTTAGTTGTTTTGGTTGTTTCAGTTGTTTTAGTTGTTCTGGTTGTTTTAGTTGTTCTAGTTGTTAAAGTTGTTCTACTTGTTTCACCTGTTTTAGTTGTTGTAGTTGTTTTAGTTGTTTTAGTTGTTATAGATGTTCTAGTTGTTTTAGTTGTTGTAGTTGTTTTAGTTGTTTTAGTTGTTTTAGTTGTTTTAGTTGTTTTAGTTATTTTAGTTGGTTTAGTCGTTCTAGTTGTTTTAGTTGTTTCATTTGTTATAGTTATTCTAATTGTTTTAGTTGTTTTAGTTGTTATAGTTGTTTTATTTGTTTTAATTGTTGTAGTTGTTTTCTGTTGTTGTAGTTTTTTAATTTGTTTTAGTTGTTCTTTGTTGTTTTTGTTGTTTTAGTTGTTATTGTTGTTATAGTTGTTCTAGTTGTTGTAGTTGTATCAGTTGTTTTTGTTGTTCTGGTTGTTTCAGTTGTTCTAGTTGCTATAGTTGTTTCACTTGTTTTACTTGTCTTAGTTGTTTTAGTTGTTCTACTTGTTTTAGTTGTTGTAGATGTTGTAGTTGTTTTAGTTGTTTTAGTTGTTTTAGTTTTTTTAGTTGTTTAAGTTGTTTAGTTGTTTTAGTTGTTTCAGTTGTTATAGTTGTTTTAGTTGTTTTAGTTTTTTTATTGTTGTAGTTGTTCTAGTTGTTTTAGTTAATCTAGTTGTTATGGTTGTAATAGTTGTTTTTAATTTTTTGAGTTATTTCAGTTGTTTTAAATGTTTAGTTGTCATTGTTGTTTTAGTTGTTTTAGTTGTTTTAGTTGTGTTGGTTGGTTTGGTTGTTTTGGTTGTTTTAGTTGTTTTAGTTGTTTTAGTTGTTTTAGTTGTTTTAGTTGTTTAGTTGTTTTAGTTGTTTAGTTGTTTTAGTTGTTTCAGTTGTTTCAGTTGTTGCAGTTGTTTCAGTTGTTTCAGTTGTTTCAGTTGTTTCAGTTGTTTCAGTTGTTTTAGTCGTTGTAGTTGTTCTAGTTGTTTAGTTGTTTCAGTTGTTTCAGTTATTTCAGTTGTTTCAGTTGATTCAGTTGTTTCAGTTGTTTTAGTTGTTTTAGTTTCTTAGTTGTTTCAGTTGTTTTAGTAGTTTTAGTTGTCTAGTTGTTTCAGTTGTTTTAGTTGTTAAAGTTGTTTTAGTTGTTATAGTTGTTTCAGTTGTTTTAGTTGTTTTAGTTGTTCTTAGTGTTTTAGTTGTTAAGTTGTTTTACTTGTTCTAGTTGTTTATGTTGTTTTAGATGTTTTAAATGTTTTAGTTGTTCTAGTTGTTCTAGTTCTTATAGTTGTTTTAGTTGTTCTAGTTGTTTTAGTTGTTATAGTTGTTTTAGTTGTTTTAGGAGTTTTAGTTGTTGTAGTTGTTTTCGTTGCATTAGTTGTTCTAGTTGTTTTAGTTGTTATAGTTGTTTTAGTTGTTCATGTTGTTTTAGTTGTTCATGTTGTTTTAGTTGTTTTAATTGTTTTAGTTGTTCTAGATGTTAGTTGTTATAGTAGTTTTTAGTTGCTTTAGTTGTTCTAGTTGTTTTAGTTGTACTAGTTGTTATAGTTTTTTATTTGTTCTAGTTGTTATAGTTGTTTTAGTTGTTTTAGTTGTTATAGTTGTTTTAGTTGTTTTAGTTGTTTCAGTTGTTTCAGTTGTTTTATTTGTTTGAGTTGTTTTAGTTGTTTTAGTTGTCTAGTTGTTTTAGTTGTTTTAGTTGTTCAAGTTGTTTAGTTGTCTTAGTGGTTTCTGTTGTTATAGTTGTTTAGTTGTTTAAGTTGTTTGTAGTTGTTTTAGTTGTTATAGTTGTTATAGTTGGTATAGTTGTTTTAGTTGGTGTAGTTGTTTAAGTTGCTTAAGTTGTTGTAGTTGTTTAAGTTGTTTTAGTTGTTGTAGTTGTTCTATTTGTTCTAGTTGTTTTAGTTGTTATAGTTGTCAAAGTTGTTTTACTTGTTTTAGTTGTTTCAGTTGTTTTAGTTGTTTTTCTTGATTTAGTCGTTATAGCTGTTTAGTTGTTTTAGTTGTTTTAGTTGTTTAGTTGTTGTAGTTGTTGTAGTTGTTTTAGTTGTTTTAGTTGTTTTTGTTGTCTTAGTTGTTTAAGTTGTTGTAGATGAATCAGTTGTTTTAGTTGTTCTAGTTGTTTTAGTTGTTATAGTTGTTATAGTTGTTTTACTTGTTTTACTTGTTAATGTTGTTTTAGTTGTTCTAATTGTTTAAGTTGTTTTAGTTGTTATAGTTATTATTGTTGTTCTAGTTATTTCAGTTGTTTTAGTTGTTGTAGTTGTTTTACTTGTTATAGTTGTTCTAGTTGTTTAATTGTTGTGGTTGTTTTAGTTGTTCAGTTGTTTTAGCTGTTGTAGTTGTTTTAGTTGTTTTAGTTGTTGTGGATATTGAAGTTGTTTTAGTAGTTTCAGTTGTTTTAGTTGTTTAGTTGTTACAGTTGTTTTAGTTGTTATAGTTGTTTTAGTTGTTTTAGTTGTTTTAGTTGTTTTAGTTGTTGTAGTTTTTCTAGTTGTTTTAGTTGTTTAGTTGTTATAGTTGTTTTAGTTGTTTCTAATTGCCTTGGTTGTTTTTGTTGTTTTAGTTATTATAGTTGTTATAGTTGTTGTAGTTGTTTTTGATTGCTTTAGTTGTTATAGTAGTTTTAGTTGTTTTAGTTGATTTAGTTGTTGAGTTGTTATTATTGTTGTAGTTGTTTCAGTTGTATTAGTTGTTGTAGTTGTTTAGTTGTTTGTGTTGTTTTAGTTGTTTTAGTTGTTTTAGTTGTTTTAGTTGTTTTACTTGTTTTAGTTGTTTTAGTTATTTCAGTTTTTCAAGTTGTTTTAGTCGTTTAGTTGTTTAGTTGTTTTAGTAGTTTTAGTTGTTTAGTTGTTTAAGTTGTTGTAGTTGTTTCTGTTGTTTTAGTTGTTGTAGTTGTTTGAGTTGTTTTAGTTGATTAAGTTGTTTTAGTTGTTTTAGTTGTTTAGTTGTTTAGTTGTATTAGTAGTTTTAGTTGCTTTAGTTGTTTCAGTTGTTTCAGTCGTTTTAGTTGTTTCAGTTGTTTCAGTTGTTTCAGTTGTTTCAGTTGTTTTAGTTTGTTTAGTTGTGTAGTTGTTTTAGTTGTTGTAGTTGTTATAGTTGTTTTAGTTGTTTTAGTTATTTTAGTTGATTTAATTGTTTTAGTTGTTTTAGTTGTTGCAGTTGTTTAGTTAATTTAGTTGTTCTAGTTGTTTTAGTTGTTTTAGTTGTTTTAGTTGTTTCAGTTGTTTTAGTTGTTGTAGTTGTCTTAGTTGTTTTAGTTGTTTCAATTGTTTTAGTTGTTTCAGTTGTTTCAGTTGTTCTGGTTGTTCTAGTTGTTATAGATGTTCTAGTGGTTATAGTTGTTTTACTTGTTTCACTTGTTTTAGTTGTTGTAGTTGTTTAAGTTGTTTTAGTTGTTTTAGCTGTTTTAGTTGTTATAGTCGTTTACGTTGTTATAGTTTTTAGTTGTTTTAGTTGTTCTAGTTGGTTTAGTTGTTATAGTTGTTTTAGTCGTTTTCAATTGTTTAGTTGTTTAAGTTGTTATAGTTTTTTTAGTGGTTGTAGTTGTTTTAAATGTTATAGTTGTTATAGTTGTTTTAGTTGTTTTAGTTGTTTTAGTTGGTATAGTTGTTTTAGTTGTTTTAGTTGTTTTAGTTGTTTATTTGTTTCGGTTGTTTTAGTTGTTATAGTTGTTGTAGTTGTTTCAGTTGTTTTAGTTGTTTTAGTTGTTTTAGTTGTTTTGGTTGTTTCAGTTGTCTTAGTTGTTCTAGTTGTTTTAGTTGTTCTAGTTGTTAAAATTGTTCTACTTGTTTCACTTGTTTTAGTTGTTGTAGTTGTTTTAGTTGTTTTAGTTGTTGTAGATGTTCTAGTTGTTTTTAGTTGTTTTAGTTTTTTAGTTGTTTTAGTTATTTTAGTTGTTTTAGTTGTTTTAGTTGTTTTAGTTGTTTTAGTTGTTTTAGTTGTTTTAGTTGTTACAGTTGGTTTAGTCGTTCTAGTTGTTTTAGTTGTTTCAGTTGTTATAGTTATTCTAATTGTTTTAGTTGTTTTAGTTGTTATAGTTGTTTTATTTGTTTTATTTGTTGTAGTTGTTTTCTGTTTTTTTTTTTTTTTTTTTTTTTTTTTTTTTTTTTTTTTTTTTTTTTTTTTTTTTTTTTTTTTTTTTTTTTTT
>SDVV010024027.1:0-12653 GCA_016164225.1 Gammarus roeselii
CATCTGCTAAAGATTGGTAAAACTACAGAGTCAAGTGGATAGATTTGATATGGATGAAGGTTAAATCAACGAAGAAAATACCTAACATAAGTATGAAAAGGGGGAAAATACATACAATTCTTGGTAATATTAGATTAGGATGGGTTAGGATTAGTGCCCGTCTACAATACAGACCTATAGTGAAAAATTGCTACAGTGGATCTGGTGAATGCTCGAATAAGACGTGTATTCTGAATTAGAACGCAGTCACATAACAAAGCTTGAATTGATCAATAACTTCTAAGTGTCTAAACTGCAAACGTCTTACAAACATTATAAAAGAACGATATGCAGGAATAATCATCAAGTGAAAGACCTGCGATTGGTGAACGTAATAGAGATGTACAATCAATTATTGAAGAATTTCAACACTAACACTCAACACAAATCCGGTAGATAAGTTCTATAAGATGACAATGAATCGGACTAAAATGCAGTGTCGAGAGGTAAAACCTACCAATTTTCGAAGCAATACATCCATTTAAGCGTATATTATACCCAGCCTTCAATGAAAAATTAGGCGACTTTATACCTAATACAGATTTATTCATATGATAACCAATCGAAATGTATAACAGCAACTATACAATAGCTAAATAAGAATATCTAATCCCTAAGCAACAATGATTAACTATTATATACGGTGAATCATACCACACTCAGATGACAAATCCTAGTCCAGTATCCCACGTGATCTGGTTCATGACTAAGATCATATACTAACATAACAGCCATACTAAAAATATCTGACATTTAACACCGAGTTCATGTGGATAATGTTATTTTTACTACGATACCATTCAAATCTATAATAAATTCCCAGATCTAACTGATGCTATACCTCTAGCAGAACAAAAAATCCAAGCCCACTGTTTCTTAAAAATGAACTCCACAATGCTTTACTAGGTTACTTCTCAGCAATCTACCACTAATATATAACAAACTTAGAGGTAACACCCTGTCACGTACAATACTTCAGACGTACCTCGCATCTGTTTAACCCATCGTCTCTGAACAAAATCGAACAAAGTCTTATCCTGGACTTAACCAAGAATCTAGCCACAGGTGCAGTGGTCTAGAATGAGTCTCAGAGAGTGTGTGGCTATAAAAAACTAGGCTTGTGTTCACTAACAATCTAAGTACACCACAACAACGATGAGCAGCTTGTTGCGAAACCTCACAAACAAACGCATGGAACCTAAGATCGACATCAACAAGGCCATAGATAATTCATGTTGACCATGGATGAACTCCAAAATGACAACCAAAGAGTGTAAACTATCTCTACACTAGGACCCCTCCATCCAGTAAATCGTCTTCTAAACGTAACATTATACACATGCTGGGGTTTAAATACAAAAATTCCACCAAGATGTAGTACGAACTTACACCTCTTAAACATACATTCCTATGATTGTCGCGGAAAAAAAAACTTACAACAGCACCATATATAAATAGCTAAATAAGATGCTCTACTCTGCTCTAATTCACATTAAAAAGTGTAATACACTAGGGTATTCACCCTAATAAATCGGTTTACTTATACAAACCGGCACAAACATTACTAGGTTTTTGCCTAGAGGACTCTCTAACTCCTCCTAAATATTGAAGAATGTACCTACAACAAACATACAATAACCTGATAGCAAGACCAAGTTTGTAACAAATCGTCTGTTCTATATCTATAATAACCAATTCAAATATTGTATCAGGATGAGCGATGATACATGAAACACTAGAAATGAACAACATGTGACTAAATTATACCTGAAATAATGCTCTATATAGCCGGTACACACGTAATATATCCTAAATTGTATAAATAACCACCAGATTGCATTGAAAATGGAAATTCAACCGAGATCATACAAAACTGAAAAACCTATACTAAAATTCACGAGTTAAAACAAAGCAAGAAGATTAATTCTCTACCATGCCCAGAACATACATTAAAAACGTGATGAACGAGAATGAACTAGCATTTAACCTAACAAACAAGAAATGTGAATAAGATACCAAGACATACGAGCGACACAACTGAATCATATAGTAAATACGGTATAGTAAATACAAAATCTAATGAAATTAGCCTCAACTTCAGTCCAACCAGGGATAAATTAACACCTCTTCAACTAAAGTAACTACGGCTTATCGTAACAGAATGTCATATACACATATAAAAATACCAAAATGATGCAATAACGTACCACCTATACCTGGGATAATGTGGAAGATGCAAACCTGAAATACCCTAAAATGCCTAAAACTGTATGAGTTAACTGATTGAAATTTCAAAAACAACAAGAAATTTAACATATATCAACCGATCATTTCTAAGTATACATAACATAAAATTTTAACTTACAGTAAATCCATATCGTTTAGGTATTTTCGCTATTGGAAAACCGCGTCAATGGAACACTGATATCTCTGGTTATAACCTGGGTAATGCAATATGGGTAGATAGATTCTCGTTACGAAGATACAGCATCCTAAGAAGAAAATATACATTAACCCGCAAACAACCTGACAAATAGTCCTCACTATTTCTAAAGCTATTATATACATATGAAATAAATAGATGGGAAACACAGAACCTTGCCTGCAATCCTACTTTCAGGTTGGTACAAACAGGGCCGTTCGCACACAAAGGCTGCAAATTGAGTTATAAGACATCCTACCACACTAATCCTATAAAAGAATGTATAGTGATAAATGAACAAAACATACAAAAATATCCCAACCCCCACCGCTACGAACCCACCAATCAAGCATCGAATGAGTCAATTATACTTATAAGGGATTATTCTCTAGGAATGATTCAGTCATCCTGTAAATATTGTATCTATTTTCCTTCATCGGTTAGCTCACAAAGAAATTCGAATGAAGGGGTTACTGCAGAAGTAAGTAAAGCTTAGCGCAAGGGTACTGATTAATACAATCGGATAAAAAAAACGTACGGCCGCTTGAGTCAAGGTTGCATGAGTTGCACTCTACCCCCCGCCCCGCCCAAAAGTGACTCTAGAATGCCTTTTTTGTAGACATATATACTACTAATTACATCAAATCTTCCGTATTAAATCTCCATGTAACTGGCATCCTTCTCCATCCGAACGAAAGTAGATACAAGTTGAGCAAGATGATTTTTATTTAACAATCGCCTAGCACTTTCTGCAAAGCTCAGAAAATCTCTTTCTCTGATCATTGGGTTACGATGATCGACCCAAAGTACTATAACTGTAATAGAACCACCAACAAGGCTCGCATTAACACGTATGGACTTGATACCATCGAAAACATTCTGAAAAACATTAGCGCTGGTCTTGTCACCGAAAATTAGCTTAAAAAAAACAGTATCATACCAACAACTCCGCCAGCATTGCCCGACGAAACGACCCAACGGCCTCCGCCCGGTTCAACACTATATACACAACAAATACAAGAGCTTATCAAAACACTACCGCAGGTCCTAGAAAAAAGTTCCTGTCATCAATTCAGTCAGAGGAAGAGGCAGTAGTTGCAGCTCCGCTAGGACAACTTGTGTAAACGAAAACGAAAATTTTGACTCCGACACAAGGCTTCAGAGTAGAAGCAAATAAGTCAAGCAAATCAAGTTAATGTTGCTAACGGTACTTTCAAATGTTACTACGTAAACACTAGAAGTCTGAGACAAAATCCAAGAATTAGGGATCCCTGCAATGAATGAAAGTTTCGACATAATAGCAATCACAGAATCGTGGATGAAATTGAGCACCAGACATTATTTAGGCGAATCTACTCTCCTTGGTTACTCACTATTTCACATAGATAGACAAGGCCGAGAGGGCGGAGGAGTGCTGTTTCTCGTAAAAAGCACTCTGCAAATGTTAGAAGTCAATATTCCTAACAGCAGACACGACATAGTATCATTCCAAGTAGTCAGTAATCATGTAAAATGTTAAATCACTCTCGTCTATCGACCCCTTAAAAGCAAGGTTGCAGATGATATCGATCTTCACAACACCCTCGCCAATGTCGTCATAACACGACACAGTATAGTGCTTGACGATTTCAATATCGCTGACATTGAGTGTGAAACATACGAATGCACTGCCACCGGCCAACGTCTGATTTATTTTGCAGACGATGAGTTCATGACCCAAATGGTGAAGACACCTACATGAGGTAGCAACATTCTTGATCCCTTATTTAGTGCAAGCGACTCTCCTGTCACGAACGTCAAAGTAGGCGAACCACTCGGAACTAGCGACCACAACTGTATCCGTGTTTTGATAGAGTTCGAGTTGAAAACGTCAACAAACTGGGAAAAAGTCAGTAACTTTAGATTAGTTAATTTTGATGGCTTAAGAGAGTTGATGGCGTCAGCAAGTACAACCCTCGGACAAGATGTTGATCAATCGCTCAACAATTTCTTGACTGCAATTAAAAATATTGATTATCCCGCGCAAAAACAGGCGAGCTAGCAGTCTATCAGCTTAAGTATTGGAAATTAGAATTGTAGCGCCTTCAGTCACAAAAGAGAGGAAAGCACTCAATAAAACAGAGACATCCACACGACGTGGCAAAAAATGAACACAACATCAGCAGAAGAGATCTAAAGAGGGTCCTGAAACGTAAGAAGAAAGATTATGAAAATGAATTTGTTCATCAATGTCAAAACTAATCCGAAACAATTTATAGTTATAATCCGAGCAAAAAAAATCAAGATCTGTAATAGGTCCTCTCGGTAACGATGTTGGTGAACTAGAAACCAAAATGAGCGATCTACGTAATAAATACTTTTGTTCTGTATTTACGTCAGAGAATCGGGATATTCCAAACCCTGAGGATATCATAGCAGCAAAACGAATTGAAGCCCTCAGCAAAGTGAACTTTTATACCGCCGTAGTTATTGAATATATAGATGAATTCAAAGTCACAAAAACTCCAGGACCAGACCAAATTCATCGCAGAATTCTAGAAGAGACTAGAAAACGAAATCGTCGAACATTTATCAAACATTTTCACCCAGTCTCTCACAGATGGCACTTGCTTCTCTAAATGTAAAGAGGCAAATGTTACCCAAATTCAAAAAAAGCAACTACCGTCTAATTAGTCTCACCTCAGTCATTGGCAAGTTAAATGTTTGATAACTGATAAAATTACTGAATTCTTACAACCAAACAAATTGGTTGACGACTCTCAGCATGGCTTTAGACACAACCGTTCCTGTCCTACGAACCTGCTTCTATTTTTCAGAAACACAATTGAAATTCACGACACAAAATTTCCAATCGATATCATTTATCTTGACTTTCAAAAGGTCTTTGACAAAGTCCGCCACAAGCGCCTAATTAGTGAATTTCACAGCATCGGTATTCGAGGCGAGCTTAACAACTGGATATACTGCTGGGGTAATGTTACAAGCGGCGTGCCTCAAGGATCCGTTTTACCTCCAGTTCTCTTTATAATATTCACTAACGATCTCGATAAGAAGTTACCCTCAAACATTAGCAAGTTTGCAGACTACACTAAGAGCGGAGTAAAAGTGCAAACTGAACTGGAGTGTCAGCAGAGACAACTGTTCTTGAACAAAATTGTTGGTTGGTCAGAAAAGTGGCAAATGAAATTTAATGTAGACAAATGTAAAAGTATGCACATAGGTCCTCATAATTTCAAACACGAGTATTCAATGTCCGGAGAGAAACTCATTCATGTCACCGAAGAGAGAGATTTAGGTTTCATCATTAGTAACGACTTAAAAAGTAGCAAGCAATGTAACGATGCTGCCCAGGAAGGCAACAAAATGCGAGGTATGATATCCCGCACCATCGCGTGCAAGAACCATTACAGTATGCTCAAGTTATTTAATGAATTTGTTAGACCGCATCTCGAGTATGCTGTTCAATTCTGGTCTCTATTTCATAGAAAAGACGTTATTATATAAGAGAAGGTTCAAGGTAGGGCTACCAAACTCATCCCATCGCTGCAGAATAAATCTTACGAAGACAGGCTACGTGAATTCAATATTTATTCGCCAGAGAAACGTAGAATCAGAGGCGACATGATCGAAGTGTGGAAAATTATGTAGCCTTTCACTCTAGATACGAACGAAGTGACTAGGAAAAATGGATACAAAATCGTTGGGAAACGTTTCTCACTTGACATCACTCGCAATTTCTTCATGTATAGGGTTGTCGAAGAATGGAACAAACTTTCAGCAGAGGTTATAAACAGCAATACAATCCAAACGTTCAAGTCGCGGCTCGACAAGTTCTACATAAATCGCCGATAAATAGCTAAACGTTCCTTTTCCTGTTGTTATATAAAAAAAGGAAACGGCACATGATGCTCTCTTAGACGTTCTACTTCAGAACTTACCCTCTTGTTATCAAAAAGCAACCTAGTTTGGGTCAATCGGCCTGTTGTGGTCTTCCAACACTTGTAAACACTTGTAAACAATCACATGTTTTATGGAAGTAGACCAGCTCGGAGAGTTGGCGCTGAGTAGTCTTAATGCTAGAACGCGTTCACACAAGCAGAATGGAAATATATTCTATAATTCCAAAACGCTAATCATTCGTCGCATTTCTTAAGATGGTGATTATTAATACCCTCCGGAAAATCGATTAAAGTATTTTTGACGCTCTAAATGACTGCCACGTTTTTAAATGGTCGCTATTCCACTGATATAAATTGTAAACAGAATTTCGATAGCGCAAAATCTAGTCGACCTATAAAGACTTCTTTCAGTGTAACACTCATGATTTCGGAGAATTTTCGTAACATTCTCGGATGTAGGTGTTCTGGTCCTGTTGATTTGTAAATAATTAATTTGCTAAGTTGTTCCTCTACCTCACCAACGAGGAAGGGAATATTTTTCAATGGTTGAACTCAACCAGGCAGTTCGACTTTTTTTGATATTAATAATATTCCCATCTGTGAAGATGGTTACGAAGTATTCGTTGCGTATCATAGACATGTCTGCATCAAATGATTTTGGATCACCTTCACTATTTTGTAGAGGGCCAATGCTGTCCCGACCAACACGTTTCTCGATCACATATGCATAGAACAATATGGGGTTTCGCTTAGGAGATTTAACAATATATTTTTCATGTCGCTTCTGACCACTCTCTTCACTGTTCTACCGGCCGCTCATGCGTTTGTTCATTATTCAGTCATGATGGATTGATTATTTGCACTTTTATTTTCGAGACATATTGCTCGCTTGCTTGCACCAACCTTCTTCAAAGATACTAAAAGCATTCATCAGGGGTCCTACCACCGAACTGATTCCCAAAGTCTATATTTGTGATTTCGGACATCAAACCGTCAAAATTCGCTTGTCGAAAATCATACCTATAGCTTGCTGATTATCGTATTGTTCGGTTTGTTGTCATTGAGAATTCAATAGTATGGTGACCACTTATTTTTCTTTCGTGAATAAAACAAGATAGTTGGTTGTTCCACGTACTGTTTCAGGTTGTTATTGTTGACGTGTCGAATCACCCTCGCCACCCCGTAATTCAGCTTCCAGTGTTGTAGAACTGATGTCGGAGAGGTTGAAGTTCCCGCCCAAGTTACAGTCGTAGGATATGGAAATGATACAGCAGAATTCATCAAGGAGAACATATTCCCCTACTGTTATTCTTGGATTTTATCATACCTGTACAATTTCCAGTACTTTCCCTTCAGATGCCAAATGTCGCTCTGGATTACCTGATAAGTTTTTTGTGTTATAGCCTGCAAATAATCGAGGAAGTGCGTCTTTGACATTATGCACTGACCCTCTACCTCTCTGGCTCGACGAAGGCTTGTCTACACTGAAGGTCCTGAGTCCTTGAAGGCCTATCTCCGTCTAAAAACTCCCGTCATTTATGTCCAGTCACGATTGGTGGATTCCAACTAAGTCATATTCTATCGTTTTCCACATTGCATGAAGAAGATCAATCTTGGGCATTAGTGACAGCACAGTTCCTGATAGAACTTTAATTTTTCCGCTCATATCTGTTTTGGTTGACATTTCTTCTGTTGAACTACCCCGAATCTTAATCGATTTGCTACCATAATGCTCCTGCTGCCTAGCCCAGTTCCTTTGCCAAGGGTTTACCTTGGTAGCTGCACGAATTCTTGCTTCTTGTTCTGCTCGGTTTGGTCCCGTGCCAGGTGTTTCAGTTCTTCTCATGAGTGACATCGTTTCCCGGTTCTCTTCCTGTGTTCATCGTGGTCTGTTTCTTGTTGTGATTTTTTTCTACTGCATTACTAAGTAGGATGCCGAACAGCGCTTCTCCGTGTGTATTAGGATGCCTTCTATCACGCTGTTTTTCTTCATAAAACAGGTTGTATTTGCATCACATAGTTCGTATTTGTTAGCTATATATTTCATAGCGCGTCCATCCTTGTCAAAATACTATAAATATTGTCATTATTGCTTGTTTTTTTATCGCTTTCATGAGGGTTTTGCATGTATCAAGAAGCGACAATAAGCGCAATAATTGGTGAGGCGTATTAACTTGACGATCCTCTAAACCTGCTTGACCCATAATGAGGTCGTCATTTTGGTGCTCAGATTTTTAATTTTATTTGTAAGGGTTTGCACAGTTGCACCGGGACGACAAAGCTATTTCTGATTCACCTTCCGCTGTTTGAATCACCTGTTATTGTTATTTATCTAGTTATCGATAGCCAGAAAACCCACTGGACCAATTTCTTCATGCTTCACTAAGCCGTAAGAGTCATTTTTGGATGGGTTTTTGTTTGTTATAGGTTTCTTGAAAACGGCTAAAATTAGCCTCCATGGAGGCTAATTAGGTTTTATTCACAATTTTTATATTTTCAGTAATTTGGAAACGCATCGTCGCTCACGCCTCGCTGCTCGAGCGAGGGCTTGGTGAAATAATTACCAACCTCCTAATCGGCTCTCTACTTCATGAAAAAAATATCGATCTCTTGAGTGAGGTCAAATATAGAAATGTTTATTTTGACAGTTTTTATAGAGCGCCACAGAACAGTCGGTAAAAATTGCATTCCAAAAGCCAGGTCGACGGAGACTGAATGCCACAAGACAGATTTGTAAAGACTAACGCCACAAGACCGGGCGGTGAGGACTGTACGTCACAAGACAGGTCGGTGATGACTCAACCCTACATGAAAAGACGTTGATGACTTAGTGGAGTTTGGCTGGCCTGAGCAAAGTCGGCTCCTCAGCTGGCCTAGTGACATTAAGTGCTACACCTTGTCTATGAACAGAGGATGCCACAACTGGCCTGTGGACTATGAGCGCCCTAACAGGCTCGTGGACAGTGCGCTCCACTGCTGATTTGTGGACAGTGGAGCCAAAACCGGCCTGTAGACAGTAGTTGGACACGGTTGACGTGAAGACAGAGAGAGCCATAGAAGTCCAGTGGTGAGTAGTCTTTACAGCTGTCCTGCGTTCAGCAGTTTTTACAGCTGTCCTGCGTTCAGTGGTCTTTACAGCTGTCCTGCGTTCAGTGGGCTCAACAGCTGACCTGCGGAAATCGAGCATCATAGCTGACCAGCTTAAGTTAATCCAAGCGATTCAATCTGGAATATGGTAAAATCAATCCCAGCAGAAATGATCTTCTTTGTTCGTAATTCTTAAGAGCGAGGCGAAATAAACTTTTAAAACCAATAAATGATTTTTTCTCGGTGAAAGGTATCTTATTGGCCGATGCTTCAATTCTTAAAGACAATTAGTCGCAGGTGAGACTGTATTCTACTTTGGAGCCTATAACTTAGAGTCGAATTTGATCATCTTCATTTAAAGATCGTTCTTCCAAATAAATAATTTAAGTTCATTTACATTTCTTGTTATAATTTTTCAGACTTATTTTTCCGTCGAAATGGGGAATGATGCTACGGTACAAACCACTCAGCTTGTCTATTTGGAATGGTACCGTAAAATATTACTTTCATTTCTAATGGTAATTTCAAAGTATTCCAGGAATTATCAAAATGACAGACATCGACTTGTCTGTGTCTCGAACCCTACTATGATAAAAAACAGTTATAATCATTTCTCAAAATCAATGAGCATTGTCGTGAAATATTCAGTAAAATCTTTCGTTGATGCCAAAACCAGAAACCATTGTGAATTTTAAAAACTTAAATCATATGACAGTTTTTCATCACAAAGATTTAAAATATATTTTCAAGCATGCATAATATAGCTGTTGAGGTTGTCTTGTATGTCTCGCAATTCGGGCAATGCTCTGCGATGTAATGATCCCTGGAAGCCTTCACAGAACAAACGGATTCCAATTACCTTCGTAACTTTGATCTCCTGATTAACTCTGCTGGAGGATAAACAGTGCCATGAGCATTGGGAGCTTGCATCGCAAATATCCGTTCGGAAAAAGTATTGGGAGTATAAATTTGTATTGTCATTGTCAATAAACATTGAAATAAACAGTGGGACCAACATTAGAAATTAAAGTGTACAATAAGCATTAGCATGGCTGATGGGAGGATGCAATGAGTTAGAACTTTGAAAATGTCGGCAAGATACTATGCCGAAATAACGTTGTCTATTTGGAGATTCTTCCTTACGCTGGGTTGTATATCGATAACTTGGGGCTCTGTAGGGTTGAAGTTTTGAAAATTCTCCCATAATGCATATGTGAACTTATGTGTTTTTTTTGGAACTTCATGCGCAAATTACATAAATGTTGGCATGATACACGATTGTCGAATGAATTTTTAACTAAAAGGGGGAAGTGATTTTTTTCGGAAATGTAACCTTTAGTGTCAATTCAAACCCTTGCGACGAAAAAGATCGTTCTAGATCGTTGATTTTTATAAAATTATGTGATCCTCCAGAGGCTCACTTCTCAGTCTACCACTACAACTCTGGGATTGTCTCACTTTCAGCATCCTGTGCCTTGAGTCAGCAGTAATCTCTTAATCTAAGAGTACATCTCTTCCTGCCCTCACTTCCATGTCAGCAACACTGGCACTCCTCGAGTACATTTTTATCATTGATCACCTTCACTCTGAATTACAATTCTCCAACACGTCACTCAGGCTTCCACATTTAGCCCAATCCCTTTGCTTCTCCAGATTGTTAAAAAAGTCGCCAAAAGCGTAATATTTCGAGCAGAGGCATTAATTTTGTGAGACGATGAAAGGGATTTAAGGTGAAGAGGGGACTGGGTCCCACGCATTGAACTCGATGATGGGGAGGTTGAAGAGGTATTGAAAATGGGCCCTGTCAGAGGAGGTCCTAATTATGGTCCTCGACGCAACTGGCCCTGAATTGCCCTGACAGGAAAGGAATGGATAGTTAGCTCTTGCCGATGATGCCCTATTAGAAGGTCTTGTTAAAAGAGGCCCTGCTATGGAACTTGGCAAAAGATGCCCTCATACTGGTCCTCGGTTGAAGAAGCCGAGCTTATGAGTCATGTCAAAATAAGGTTTGGCTCTTTTTATGGGCAATGTTAAAATGAGGCTTGGCTCTTTTATTTATTTGTATGCCCTTCCGTGCCAAGTCTTGTCAAAATGAGACTTGGCGCGGTGGGTAAACATATAGCCTTCCTGGTTGATGAACGTGAGAGATTAGATAGGTGACTTTTTTGATTACTTAAAAAAGGAGGTAAGGGAGGTGACCTGTCGCATGAGAATACAGGTAAGTCTGAGAGGTGACACGTTTACACAACAAAACTCAAGAGTTCATGTCATGTTGGTCTCGCACAGGTAGCCAACGCAAGCTCGAAGCTTTTTTAGCTGATTAGTGATAGGTTATTCTCAACGTTTGTGAATTGTGTAACTTAACACGTACCAATGCATCCGTTAATTTTTATTTTGTCAACAAAAAATATACATGCAGCACTGGTTACCAAATTGATGATTCACTGTTCAAGTAGTCGATTGTGAACAGCTCATGAAGAGAGTAAACCAGAAGCCAGTAATGTTCCGTATCAGTATATACAGAAAAAGACACGTTTTGATTATAATTGATTCAAAAGTTATCACATCAATGATTCACAGCCCCATTGCAGTAAGTGACCTATAGTTCTTCCCTTAACGTGTTCGATAAACATTGTCTCCTGTGTCAAATTAGGTCCTTTCTCGATTGAGCTGGAGCAGAGAATTGTCAATTAGGCAGATTATTAGGCGACAGTAATTGTTCCGAGGTCAACATTGTTTGCACTTTGTGCAGGCAGTAACATGCTATGCAGTATTGTTAGTAGTAGTAGTAGGCGCGAAAACGGTAATCGAAACGAGGCGCGAAAACGGTAATCGAAACGAGGCGCGAAAACGGCAATCGAGACGCGGCGCAAAAACGGCAATCGAAACGCGGCGCAAGAACGGCAATGGAAAAGTAGGCGCAAAACGCAAATGGATAATTAGTGACTCTATGTTAATTGTGAAGATTTAGGATTTATGTTATTTATGAAGGAATTATGATATATGTTAAGGATGGTAAGATATTTGAATCTTTTTTATCGAATGTATTGCTTAGGATGTTGTTATTTGATAGTGACTCGGACGCTGTACTTCTCTGATACTGTAGTTATATATATTTGTGACTCTATATATGTTATTTGTGAAGGGTTTAGTGAAAGGAATTATGATATATGTTAATTGTGTAGGAATTAGGATGGTAAGATATT
>SDVV010024028.1:0-12653 GCA_016164225.1 Gammarus roeselii
TGCGTGCTGACGGGTGTTGTCTAGGGCCCTGTACTGAACAGTTACGCGTGCTGAAAGGTGTCGTCCAGCGCCTCGTACTGATCAGCCTTGGATGCTGATGGGTGTAGTCTAGGGCCCTGTACTGGAGAGCCACGCGTGCTGAAAGGTGTCGTCCAGCGCCCCGTACTGATCAGCCTTGCGTGCTGACGGGTGTTGTCTAGGGCCCTGTACTGAACAGTTACGCGTGCTGAAAGGTGTCGTCCAGCGCCTCGTACTGATCAGCCTTGGATGCTGATGGGTGTAGTCTAGGGCCCTGTACTGGAGAGCCACGCGTGCTGAAAGGTGTCGTCCAGCGCCCCGTACTGATCAGCCTTGCGTGCTGACGGGTGTTGTCTAGGGCCCTGTACTGAACAGTTACGCGTGCTGAAAAGTGTCGTCCAGCGCCTCGTACTAATCAGCCTTGGGTGCTGACGGGTTTTGTCTAGGGCCCTGTACTGAACAGTTACGCGTGCTGAAAGGTGTTATCCAGCGCCCCGTACTGATCAGCCATGCGTGCTTACGGGTGTAGTCTACGGCACCGTACTGAACAGTTACGCGTGCTGAAAGGTGTCGTCCAGCGCCTCGTACTGATCAGCCTTGGATGCTGACGGGTGTAGTCTAGGGCCCTGTACTGAACAGTTACGCGTGCTGAAAGGTGTCGTCCAGCGCCCCGTACTGATCAGCCTGGCGTGCTGACGGGTGTTGTCTAGGGCCCTGTACTGAACAGCCACGCGTTCTGAAAGGTGTCGTCCAGCGCCCCGTACTGAGCAGCCTCACGGGCTTGAAGGTGTCGCATAGAACTCCGCGCTGAGTAGCCTCGCGTGCTGGCAGGTGCTGCTTAGGGATCCGTGCAGGGTAGCCTCACGTGCTGGGAGGTGTTGTGTTACACAGCGCCCCGTTCTGAGCAGCCATCTGCGATTTAGCACGAAGATGGCCTCAAGTCAATTCCTTGAATATTGGTTTTTACATTAGGAAGAAATTTGCAATATTGCTGTTAGGTTTTCAGACTTGGATGGGTTTTATATGGCGTGTTTCCGATAGCATATCAGAGAAAAAGACCATCCAAAATTTTGGCAGCATATATTGTGCACTTTGTGCTGAAAGTACTATGCGAACTCGGAATCACATGAAAATTACAAACGGTATTATATATAGGGGTAAATTGATGGAAGCATACCTTGCACTTATTTGATTCAGGTTGCAAGATGGCCGCTGTCCAGTATCAGTGGACAACTTCCACTAAACACGATATTGATTTGCCATCAGCTATTCGGGAGTGCTATTAATATCGTAATATCAAAGGAGATAAAGTATACCACGAATCTTGCTGAACCCTCGTCCGTCGGATTCATGTCTGTTCGCAAGAAGGCAGCAGTGGCTCTATTATGTAATTACAGACCATTGTTCCTCGTACTCATTAATGACCAAGATAGAATATTGTAATTTATTTGACAATTATTTTGTAACATATTACGGAAACGTAACTCCCACTAGTAATTGAGTAATAAGTGATCAACTATCGGTCCATCCCGTAGAGGGCGCTCCAAACAGAATGAATCCAAAATCCCTTGCATGTCCTTCTTGGTGTTGTTTATTGTCTTTCGAAATATCATTAAGTTCTGAGCGTAGTTTATTTGGTTAATCGGAGTAATTATTGGTCAGGAAGACGTTGGATGTGACGCAGATTACAAGGGAGTCTGGAGATCGGTAAGTCCAATTCTGGAATGTTTTCGTTAGAGTTCTCTTTTTTTTTGTCGTTTGATGTTATTCATGTTTACGAATTGTTGCTTGTGATGCAAAAATGCAAAAAAAAAGATGACGCGCTAGCATGATACTCGAAATGCTTTTTTTTTTCTACAACACGTTTCCACACTCCCTGTGATGATACACACGTCCTACGGACAATATACATTTTGAAATCGTCAATCGGATTAAATAGTTATATTTCTAAAATAAATCCGCGCATTATATCGAGAAAAAAAATTATTAGCCAAATTTCCGCCCCTCGCAATCTGGTGAACGACTGTAGAAAAAAGATAAATGACTTCATAATATACCTTTATTAAACAAGGTAAACGTATTTAGCCCGAGTACTGGGAAATACGCACGGAACGTTTAAATCATTCCTCGTGCTACACCTCTATTGAACTCCTTGTTTTACCCCTCGGTGTATATGCAGGTATACAGAGAAAATAGCATAGTGGACGTTCATTGCTCGTTCACCGGCAGCAGCGCACTCCTTCAGTGATCCGGGTGTTTTTCTTATCATCATGCTCTCAGGCAAAAATCAGGTTATTCCAGTCCCATTGATTTGAAATAATAACTGCTAAAGGCTAATGCAACCAACGGAAAATGTTTCAGAGGAGAAAGAAACGTATTTCATTTTATATTTTGCCTGAAATTGATCAGCAGAGTTGATCAGCAGTTGTTTGACTGACTCAGTCTGCGCGGGCAAGCAGTTATGGTATTCCTACACCCGGCAAGTGTGTGTTACAGGTTTTATTCCTACACTGGGCAAGTGTGTGTTACAGGTGTTATTCCTACACTGTCCAAGTGTGTGTTACATGTGTTATTTCTACACTGTTCAAGTGTGTGTTACAAGGGGTATTCCTACACTGGGCAAGTGTGTGTTACAGGTGTTATTCCTACACCGGGCAATTGTGTGTTACATGTGTTATTCTTACACTGGGCAAATGTGTGTTACATGTGTTATTCCTACACTGGGCAAGTGTGTGTTGCAGGTGTTACTCCTAAACTGGGCAAGTGTGTGTTCCAGGTGTCATTCCTACACTGGGCAAGTGTGTGTTACAGGTGCTACTCCTAAACTGGGCAAGTGTGTGTTACAGGTGTTATTCCTACACTGAGCAAGTGTGTGTTACAGGTGTTACTCCTAAACTGGGCAAGTGTGTGTTACAGGTGTTTTTCCTACACCGGGCAAGTGTGTGTTACAGGTGTTATTCCTACACTGTGCAAGTGTGTGTAACAGGTGATATTCCGAAACTGGGCAAGTGTGTGTTACAGGTGTTACTCCTAAACTGGGCAAGTGTGTGTTACAGGTGTTATTCCTACACTGGGCAAGTGTGTGTTACACGTGTTACTCCTAAACTGGGCAAGTGTGTGTTACAGGTGTTTTTCCAACACTGGGCAAGTGTGTGTTACAGGTGTTATTCCTACAATGTGCAAGTGTGTGTCACAGGTATTTATGTATTTATTCGTGTCAATTGGGTATCTTGTTTTCTTGACAGTTAGTTGAGGCGTAATGCAACCAGTTTTGAATGTATAGTTCCCTTACGATAGCGGCCTTTTTTATAACAATGCTCCTACCTCTCTGGAATGCATATCAAAGTGACATTTGAGAGTCGATCGTTCGCTACAGTGTCAGGGCAGACAAATCAAGAATCATGAGCATGAAATAACGAATAATAGTGTTTGGCAACATGAGAAGTATTCCATTTAAAATAGGTATGGGAAGCGAGTTTGCGGTCAATTGTGTTTGAAACAAGACAATAATACCCTCCCGCCAACACCCACTCCGAGTATATAAAAGTAAACAGCGTCTGAAACGAAGTGACGATTTATTGCTGGTCGACCCGCAGCTTCACTCGCCAGCGCGGATGTGTGCTTCGTCGTTATCAATCGAATCTCAGATCAAGTTTTTGCTAATATCAACTTAACAGCAGAACACGGAACATGTTTAAATTTAAACACTAACTTCACCTCTAACATTGTCTCATTTAATTGACATTCTCTCGAGAGAGCGTGCCACAGACAGACCACGAACAGCGGATTGACTTCCGTTATGTAACGTCGTGTTGGAGGTGATGGGGTCTGCTGATTGTGACTCCGATAGTCAAACTTCCATGACCTAAGCTATTGCTTTTTTTTGCAGCATAAAAAACAGTTTCCTGCGCTATGAACCTTATTTTCATAACGCATATTTGTTGTCACTGAAATTGCCCAAAACAATTATTATTCGGTAATTCTCTAATGTTGGCGACCAAAACCTCCCCAAAGTAGGCGCTTTCGATAGTATCGCAAAACAGAGACAAACTTCTAGCGATTTAAATAATTTCCTTTTGACGGATCACGCTCCCGGTCCGGCAGTTTTCAATAAAAAATGCGCCTCATTGTTCGACAGTCTCATGGGATGAAGAGGTCTATGCCGGAAAGAACCAAATTTGTAGAATCAAACATTGATCGTTTGTTCCAACCTTACTTCTTTTAAATAGCCAGTTAGGCGACATCTTTCAAACTTATTTTTGTCTGGAGATTGACTTTTTCATTGCATGCTTCTAAAAGTAGATCCGAGTTTGTTTATTCATCGAATGATGTTTGTTTGATGCTATATCCCATTTTCTACTGAAACGATTTTTGGAACTCAATGCAATGCAGGAGAGGAAGAACGACGGTATATTGACGTGGTGTAAGTGAGTAGGCGTGCTGGAACAGAAGTGCTCACGTCACGGGCAAAGAACTAACCTCTTACTTCATCTATCACGACAGCCACATGAAGCCTTGCCTCGCCACTGTGTATTCCTCACATTTATAAATAGCGTGGGTAAAATTCTTGGCCTTATATCTGCGACTATGTAAATTCGAGATGTAATTGCTACGGGACGTGCTGTTTCTAGCTGTCATTCGGAGTAGAATGGGTTAGATGGCTCTGGTGGCAAGCATCAGCGACTGTTTATCTCGACTGGTAATGGATGGCATACTATGCCAAACACAAACGAATGTTCGTCGTGGTTGGTAATTGAAGCGAACTGATGATGTTCAGAGCCCAACACCCACGACTGTTGACTACGACTGGTGATGGCAGGGTATAAATGAGTGTCAAGGCAAAAGAGCCATGGCAGCCTTGGCGCTACCGTTTACCACGGCTGTCGGTGTGATGGGACAAATGGCAGGGCTTGATAGGATAAGCTTACTGACAGATAAACCAACATACAGTTTGTTTTGTGGCGTTTTTTTCAGATCCATCAAACAGACAAGAATTTCAGTCCCGTCCAATCAACGTTTAAAATCAGATGTTATGAACTGTATTCTCTGAAATATTGAACATGCATAGCAGAACAGTCACAAATACGAATCAACACGAGGCTTTACAGTGAATATTCAATGGGTTTATATTAATTGGTCGATAATATCTTGCATACACTTACACAACCTAATATTGAACTGATTAATAAGCTTTCAAAAGTTTGAATAAGGTGAAAATTCCAAAAGCAACTGCCCCCTAGTAGAGTTCTGAGGTGGCAGCGAGAGATGGTGCTTTTCCTCGGTGACTATCAACTGTTTCTACCGAGAACCTCAGAATGCACTAGTAAATAGACGTAAACAACACGAGCAAATGCAATAAATCCTCTACAAATCCACTGATTGCGGTTGCCAATTTTCTACTGCTTTAGCAAGTCGAACTCCCCTCCACCCCTTATAGCCCTCAGTAGCAGGGTACGAGACCGTCATGCTGTATTTATGGGTTCGTGGGCTCACAAGTCCATGAAACTTGAAAGCTTCATAAATTCTGAGGATTGGCTGTCTAAGTAGGATTAATAAAATCGTTTAGGTTAACCGGGTTAACTCTTTACAGAAGTAACTCTGAAAGTACCGATCACGATTATCTTATCTATTACCTTGACATAGATTGTTTGTTCCAGCACCAACACAAAAAAAGTGAATACTTTAATGGGGGAGTGCCTTGGTTCTTGTTTACTCCGACTTTTTTTTAGAACCTGGTACCAGTGTCTTGATTTTTATAAGTACCCGGATAAAAAACATCAATTTCAGACTAAATTCATAAATTTTTTGTAAGGAGATTACCTAGTAACATAATTGTAAAATGTTTCGGGAAGAACATAATTATTTTGTGCGGTTAAATGTAATAGTAATAATCAATACCAACCAATAATCAAATTATCAAAGTACCCGGATGAAAACCATCGATTTGAGTTTAGATTAATCGATTTTTGGAAGATGATTATCTAATTATGTAATTTTCAAATGTTTCGGAAGAACATGATATTTTTTGGGGTTAAATGCAAGAGTAATAACCAATAATCTCTTCTACAGCCTATACAGCCGCTCTTATCTGTTCGCCCTCTCCCACCTTCCCTTTCTGCCATGTTCAATAACGTTTTATATTGTCTGTACTATTACGGCGTAAGGAGCTTAACGTGCGGTCATAACTGGTCCTGGACCTGGTCATAAGCCCGGAAAATCCGGCGGTAAAGAGGAAAAATTATAAGTCCTCTTCCTCCTCGTAATTAGTTAAATGAAATTAGAGATGTAACATCATTTCATTTTAGTCTGTATTTTTTTATAGAATCGTTTATACGACAGTTGTACACGTTGTCCCACGAAGTCATATATATATATAAAGAATGCCATATTTAGTAAGACATTACCATTGCAAATAGCGGAACGCATAGAAATTAGTTATAATTGTTACTTTTGGTGTAATGCATTGTGACGTAGTATAATTGTGACGGTTGCAATGCACACTGATGCAGTATAATTACAACTGTGGTCATGAATAGTACTGCAGTATAACTGTAAATGGTCTCATTCTAACTGTAACAGGTGTGATGCAATGTGTTACATCATGTTTGCATCTGGTGTAATGCACACCGAAAAAATTATATTTCTGGTTTAATAGCTGCTTGTGTAAGGCATTTTAGTTCAACCTTATTACAAGGGGCCCATTTCATTGTAATCCAATATAACTGTTCCTACTATCATGCGTTGTGATTGGGACGAAATTGCAACTGCTATTTTAACAACTGGTGAAAGGAATTGTGATGCAGTGTTAATGTAATTGATGTAATGTTTTTTTGATTAATTAAAAATACAACTTTGTAATGCCAATTGTAATGCAGTAAAATGGCGACATTTGAAATGCATTTTGGTGCAGTAGAATTGTTACACATGAAATAACTTGTGTTCATTATAATTGTTTATGTTGAAATTCACTGGGTTACCGAATATTTGCGACTGACCTAGTGATGTGTCACGTAGTGGAATCGTACCTGGTGTAATTGAAATGTGTTGCATGATCATCATAATAGAGTTGAACATGCAGTTATCAAACTGATTACTAGTCACACTTATCAACGCTAAAAATGTTCGAATATGACCATAGAAATTATGAGCAAACTCAACCAACAAGAGCAGGTGAACGTTTGTCTCAGACTTCCCTAATTGTACGACGACAAATTCTGATAGGTTTCAAAGTATTTTTACTTATAAAACATTGGCAAAAAAAATGTTCTTTAAGAACACATTTCGTCATGCTCCATTTGGCTAAGTCTTCATGTTGATATTTGTGACTCGTCGTTTTGTTATCGAGACAGTATTAATAAAATAGTTTTGATCAAATTAATTCAGTTCTGTGGTTCTAATTGAAGTTATGAAGAAATATTTCCACACAGAACTGTTTTTATAGACATGACTTGCTGGTTGGGGACAGCAGCATAACCCAGCATCGCTGGTCGTAGTGGCTCGACTCTGGAAAAATTGACCCAAACTTGGAAATAAAATCTCAGGCAAGGCTGAAATGTGTTCTCTGCGTTTGAAACATGAGATTAAAAAACAACATAATTTTCTCATATTTTTTTATTCGAATCGATTTGCCTGGGCAACTGCATCAGGGCGACAAGCCGGTGCCGCTCCTTATGTTATTAGTCTAATGGACCGTGACACTACATTCCAGCATAGAACCATTATGGCCACCGCATGCCTAATTCAGGACAAGTATATTTAATTGGATTTCAGCAGTCGCTGAGGACATGCAGTCTTGGTCGAGTTTGTTACACACTTGGACCAGACAATGTTTTAGAAGCTCGTGGTAGGATAAGTGGAGTAATTAAAGCAACACATTTAAATGTCAGAAAAAATCAATCTGTGAACTGTTCTGTGGAAGTCAAAAAAAAATTATATACATCGAGGTAGATACAGCCTCGTGATTCACATAAAATCAAACTTATGCAAACGATTGTCCATCGATAAAAAATGTATTTCCCAGGAAGTCTAGACCACACTGCCGCTCTAAATAAACCTTCCGTCACACATTGAATTGAGAAAGTCACGTTAGTGAAGAACATCAAATCAAAACCAACATCAAAACTTCAATTTCAACCGCTTTCTAATGGTTCGTCTGAAGTGTTGGGAGTTGAGAGTATAGGGAGGGGCGGGCACAGGCGAGTCTTTGAGTGTCTCAATACAGTCAGGCAGATGTTGCAGGGGGAAGAAATCTTGTTGGGATAAAAAAATCGTACGTATTACCTGACCTAATGAAAATTTGAAAGTTACTATTGTATTAATGAACAGTCTTGTTGATCTGATGTCAGTTTTGTCACACAAATTCAATGTTAGCTGGCCATATGTGTATTGGACTCTACTTGAATAGACGTATTATTTTCGACATATCTATCATAGCCCCAGAACAGATCGACAAAATAATGAAGAAAGATCGTCTGAATACTCATACTGATTATCAGTACACATGATTCATGTCGTAATACAAATAAATGAGTATTTGTCACCTCTGGCTAAGCCCAGAGCGAAGTGAGGTGGCTAATATAACCCTTTAACCCGACCATAGATGGGAACGAACGTCTGTTAGTGGATAGACCGAGAGTGTTAAATGAGCTAAGGATAGCTGCAGGGTGAAGGGTTCAAAAGGTTGCAAGGAATTCTTTAGGAAGCAGCGATCATATACGAAACAGGAATTCAAAAATTCATAGCAGCTGCTCAATGAATCAAATTATGGTATGAAAACTATTGCAGTGCGTCATAGTAGTAGCTAGCATGCTACGGTGCTTATGATGCATGCAACCTAAGCTCTCCCCTGTCTACGTTCTCCCAGGCACAGATAAAATAGCTCAATGAATTCGATGCAAGCCGCTGAAAATGGATAGCGGTTTTGATATTTTTACAAAAAGATCCGCAGCTCCAACCGGGGCTTCACCGCACGGCCAATAGGGAGGTAGTGGTAGCCGATGACCAGGAAACGGCAAAAAAGTGTAGAAGACGACTGGCCAGGTATTGAGAGGTGGAAGGTAATTGTTTAGTGCTTGATTTCGTTATAATATTTCATCAATAATGTGTTGAATGTTTGAAATCGCAATTGTTTTGGTGTCTGTGAACCTATCAACGTCAAGATCAGTGCCGATGGTCCCGCCAAGAGTGTTGCGTCAAGGTGTTTGCTCCCCCGTTTTAACTATATAAATACTGTCCGAAGAGACATTCGTCGGTGAAAGATCAACCAGTTGAACGGAAGTGACTTAGAAGTGTACTGGTCTATGTGTCCTTATAGTGTCACACCCTGCCTACCCTTCAGTGCCATTCTTAGTCAGGCCTCTCTTCAATCACCGATCTAAATTTCTTTCCCTTGGTTCTGTTCGGTCTCCCCTGCTCCAATCTACCCTTTACAACACGGACCAGAACGGAAAGCAAGAATATCCAATACATACGAACAATGCCACTCAAGAATTAGCAACCAGATTCTTAGATAACGTTAGTAAGAGTGTTGCTGAGGAGCATATTAAAAATCTAAATGAGAGTGGTGTTGCTGACACAAGAAACAATAAACCAGATGAACGAATGCCAATGCAGGTGACGGAAAATTTGCAACAATTCTCCAGAAACACTAATTTTCGACAGCATTCTCAATGATTTAGGATTAAAAAGACAATCAACACTAGCAGACGGACATTGTATGATTCACGCGGTGAAAGAATCCTTAGTAAAGCAATCAGGACTTAGGGGTGAAAAAATCTTAGAGGCAATAAAAACTAAAGCAATGGAGGAATCCTTCAATCACATAGAAGATTACGAAGCCTTCACTGAGTATAAAAAAGATGATAGATTCCTCTCTGAGATAGAAAAGTATTTGAAAACAAAGAGTACAATAGCAGTTTTGGCGATCTAGTCCCCGCAATTCTCAGCAACGCACACAATATACAAATCACAATTTTAGATGAAACAAACCCGGACATCGTGACGAAAACTGTAATTAATCCGACCAACCTTAAGAGTGATGAAGCTGCTCAATACTCAATATTTGTAGCCAAAAAAGAGGACCACTATAGTGGTCTTGCACCAATCCATCCTCTGAAGCCACATTTCGAACAACAAAGTATTGCAACGAAGCGAAACAAGCTCGTGGAAACAAATGTGCAGTGTTCCAATAGGTATTCTCCTTTGCAATTCGTCAATGATACATCCATATTCGATGAAGAGATGCCTGTGCGATCATCCCAAAGAGACACCAACTGTCTTAAAGTAAAAACAAATGACTAGAGGCAAAAACTGTTCAAGCTTGAAATAGCAACCACCCCTCAGCGACCATGTATGTAAATAACCATCAGAACATCAATAATATCGTGATAAAACATATAAACGTTAGAAGCTTAGGAACAAAGATGGATCACATCAAAATGATGATGAAGGAGGACTCAATTGACATTCTATGTCTGACTGAAACATGGCTGGAATCTGACATTAACACTACCTTCATCGAGATTGATGGCTTCAATGTTTATAGAAAAGATAGAGATAGGAAAGGAGGTGGAACCGCGATTTATGTGCGAGAAGAATATACCTCCTCTCAAGTGATGCTTAATGACATCAATGAAGTTGATGACCTTTGGGTGAACATCCAGGTACGAAAAAACAGATCATTTGTTGTTGGTTCTCTTTTCAGACCACCCAAAGCAAGTGCACAGTCCTTTCAATACATAGAAGAAAGATTTCGAGAAGCTTTCCGCTTAGGAAAGACGTTGTTCATTTTGGGAGATTTCAACGATTATCAATTGAAATTGAAATCCAACAATATAGAGCCGATTTTAGACAGACTCGGGCTTCATCAGCTCATAAAAGTGCAACAAGAATTACTCCCTATTCCCAAACTTTATTGGATTTGCTCATCACAAACAATCCGTATTCCATTGTTACTACAGACGTAGAGCACAATTCTTTCTCGGACCACCATGAAATAAAATGCACCAATAACATCAAAAAAGAGAAGAAACAAGTATACAAAACGAAATTACACCGCGGATAATTTCAGAGCACTACTAGCGGCAAACGTCAAGATGATAAAACCAATGCATTGCACAAATAACGTCACAGAGCAAGCCCAATTACTTACAGACTATCTTCTCACATGTTTGAACGCTGTGGCGCCAACGGAAACTAAAACAATGAAAAGTATGCCGGTTAAATGGATTACCGAAAAACTGCGAAACGAAATTGCACTTAAAAAGTATCTCAAACGCAGAGCAAAACGAAGCATGACTTGGTTGAAATTATTTCGAATTCAAAATAAAAGAGTGAAACGAGAAGTCAGGAGAGCAAAAATTAGATACCATCATAAGGAACTAGAACAGTGCAAAAACAATCAAAAAGAAACGTGGAGTGTACTTAAAAGAATTGTTCCCTACAAAAACAAAATCACTTCGTCTACTTATCCGAATTCTCAAGCAACTTCAGAGAAGTTTAACAACTACTTCGCTGGAGTTGGGAAACAAGTTTTTGAAGAGGTAACACAGGAAGCTTATCAAGGATTACAGAGCGACGCAACAGGTACATGGAGTCCAAAAGCTTTCGATGGAGACAGTGACCAAGAAGCAAACGTCAAATGGAAACCAAAGCAAGTATCGCAACACGAAGTAAAACGAGCTGTATTTGCCTTCAGGAACACAAATTATACAGGAATAGATTACTTATCCATACAATATCTAAAAGACGGCCTTATAGTTACATTGCCTTATATCAGCACAGTTATTAACACCTCTAAAGCAAGTGAAACTTTTCCAGAGATCTGGAAGCATGCAATCATAAAAGCAATTAATAAATCAGAGGACAAGAAAGACCCATCCAACTTTAGACCGCTCAGTCTTCTGCCTGCTCTATCCAAGATTCTAGAAAAGGTAATATCCATCCAATTCATTGATTACCTAGAATCAAACAAGCTGTTAAACGACTGCCAGTATGCTTATCGGCGAAAATTGTCAACAGAAGACGCACTTATGAGCATCACTGAAGATCTGTACAAAAACTTTGATGAAGGGCAGGTATCTCTGCTGGTATTGCTAGACTTATCGAAAGCATTCAATAGTGTGAGCCGTACCATTCTTTTTAGCAAGCTCCGCAACATTGGAATCGACCCTACTTGGTTCAAAAGTTATCTGACAAATCGACAACAATCAGTTAAACTCGATAACGCAACTCTGTCAAATTCGGCCAAAGTTGCCTTTGGGGTCCCTCAAGGTCCGATACTTGGCCCTTTGTTGTTCCTGGTTTTTGTAAATGACATCGACTTTAAGTTACCAAAAAATCAAGCGAAAATGTTAGTGTACGCCGATGATGTTCAAATATTGCTTTCCCGAAAACCGTCAGATCTGAATGCGCTGAAAGACGACGCTGAGACAGCTGTAACTAATCTGAAATCTTGGTATGATAAAAATGGGCTCAAGCTCAACTCTGAGAAAACAAAATGCATCTTGTTCGGCTCGAACTCTAAAAGAAAAGCAGTTTCAATGAATTTCTCCATCAAGATAGGCAAATCTGACATTCCTGTTGAAGATAAAGTTATAAGTCTGGGAGTATGGTTTGATCCCGATCTCTCCTTCAAA
>SDVV010024029.1:0-12653 GCA_016164225.1 Gammarus roeselii
GAGAGAAGACGGTTGAATGTTTGAGGAGCATGGCTGGAGTAACGCTGAGAGACTGGATCACCAACGACGTGGTTCGAAGCAGAACAGGGATGGTGAAGAAGTTGGAGGACAGAGTGGATTCGCGTGTTCTGAGATGATTCGGGCACATGGAGAGGATGGATGAAGGGAGATTGGTGAAAAGGGTGATGAATGCGGAGGCAAGTGGTCACAGACCTAGAGGTAGACCGAAGTTTGGGTGGATGGATGGTGTGAAGCAAGCGTTAGGAAGGAGAGACATAAATGTGGAGGTGGCGAAAAATCGTGCAATGAACAGGTGTGAGTGGAGAATGGTTGTGAATAGTTGATTTCGACGCTGCTCTGTTGTGCTTTCCCGCCCTTGGCATCCCGCTGTTGGGATGGTCGTGGGTGGAGGAGGCCTGGCCATTACGACGCGGCAGGGTTAAACCAGTGAAAACTGCCGGGCCCTGCTGCTGGCAACGGATCCTTGGACTGCACTCGTGACCCGGAGTGTATGTTGCGGGGGTACCGGCCTGACCCTTTAGCACAATAGGGCTAAGTTGTGTGAGTGCGAGCGTATGGGGTGTGAGGTGCGTCTTGCCGTCAGCCACCCCCCTTTCTGGGGGATGCGGCCCTGTATCTGTTTCTGAAATATCATTTCTATAATCTTAAGTTATGAATATAATGTAAAAATATTTTTGATGGTTTTCCTGTGCTAAGTAAGAATATGAGATTGTAATTAAATTTTTTTTCACCAAGCAAGGCTTAGTTTAACCAATGTATATATAATGACAGCCTATTCAATTTTTCCCCTTCATGTATTCTAAAATTACCCCATTGCGGGGTAAAACCTGAAAACATGTTCTTTTTAATATCTAGCATATGTACAGGCTTTAGAAATAAATCTTATATGCACTCTAAAGTACCTATAAGAGACCCACAATCCACAATATAAACTTTTGTGTTCTGATAATTAACGATTGCTACAGAGCAAAGTTAATCTTTTCATTCATTTTTCACCTCAACTTACTATATCTAGAAAACACATATCTTTCCATGTTAAAAAAGCAGAAATTATAACCTTCAATATAAATCAAGATACTATAGCTCAGGCATAAAGCTACTTTGCAATTAAAAATTAATTTACTATTTGTGGACAGTATTCTGAGAATTAACCATTGTAATTAATAAATGGAAATGAAAGGGGTCTTCACGACGGTACATCGGAGGTACACTTGACAATGTTTTCAATGTTAGAGCCAAGTGAGTAGACACATTTTCCTACAATAAACTCTACATGAACACATCTTCGATGATGGATCCAACTCGGAACTGGTGAAAAGACAAATCGTCCAAATCTGGCTTGCTTCTCTTAGTCTCTGTCGTCCTGGTATCACTAGCAGCGGTAGCAGAGGAAGTCTCAACAGGCCTTTTAGGGGCAGGTCTTTTAGCGGCGAGATCGCGCATATTGGAAGACTTCATTGCCCTGTGATCAGGAGCATCGGTATTAAAATTACTAGAATTACTACTGCCATCAAGAACATTGCCAGTACTGCCAGAGAGTGCAGCTGTAACAGTCGAGGTAATGCCCGTACTATTTTTCTTATCTTCTTTGGAGTCGTCCAGTTCTAATTCTTTTTTATTTGGTTCAGAACCGAGTTTTACATCAGTTTCAAAATCGCTAAGTGCTACTAATTTTTCATTTGGGCATATTGATTCAAAGTGCTTGGAAACAGAATTGCCCAACAAGCAGTTATCAACATCAAGGATCTCTGTAAGATCATCGTAGACATTGACTTGGCTTCCATCAACAGATATTTCTGCTCCCTCTTTTTGGATACTAACGCTATTGTCTTGGGAAACAGAAGTCGCATTTTGTTCATCTGCTTTAGAAGTTATAGGTGCAACCAGACTGGACGTGCTCGACGGGTGGCCGGTACCGTTCTCTAACCAAACACCAGATTTGGAGTTGATCCTGTCCATGATCTCAACATCTGCCATCGGATGGTTGGAGGAATCAGAAAGACGATGCCGATTATTCTCAGAAAAACTGTTATCCAAAATCTTTGCAGAATTATTCGAAAATGAACAATTGACTTGTGATCGAGTTCTGTCCGTGTTATGAGGAACTTCTTCGCTGCTTGACTCGTCAAAGAAGTCCCGGTGATGCTCCTGATCACTATCCTCTTCTAAGTGGCCACTCTCTCTAACGCTTGCATCGGTTGGGCTAGGAACGATGTTGACAGCTGAATAACCACTCCTTGGACGAGTCCTACTTTCGCATGACAATGGGCTTTTGCTAAGAAAATCAATATCTAAATGTTTGCCAGCCAAATCAAAGTCTTCCGGTCTAGTAGGCATCCCATACCCTTTTGCCTGCCTCTCTTCAACATTTCTCTTTAGCAAACTAGCTACAAAGCTGACGGTCTCTTGACCTCTTCTACAATCCTTTGCTGATGCAGCAGCGGCAGCGTCCCTGCTCTTACATGCTAAACGCTTACTCAAACCAGAATTCGTACCACTATTCAAGGTGAGGGGACTTGATAATTGATTACTTGGGCTTGATAAAAGATAAAAATTGTTATTAATACAATGCGGGGTAGACTTTTTACTCACCTCACAGCCATCGTTGCGAGGCCTGATATTGCTCAACAAAGATTCACGAGCTTCTTCCTGACTCATATCAAATAAGTCGTCTTGTGAATCAGAAATATTTAATCTCTTGTTGTTTAAGTTTAAGGAACAATTATCAATTTCTTTCCTTTTAACCATTGAAGATGTAGTTCCACTTTGATGATCTACTGTGGTATCATAGCTACGGGTAGACAACTTTTTATTTAAACCAGTTGTAGGTGCACTTTTCAAGGGGCCTCCTGATCCACTGCATAGCTTCGATTTTGATGCCTTCACTTTTCTTTCAGCAAACCGTTCTTTCTCTTCATCGGTGTTGCACTCCTCGTTCTGCACGTCATCGTCCACGTCAGTGTCGTCATCAAAATCATCATCGTCGTGGGTGTGGGTACCAGTCCCAGCTGGGGAGACGGCGGTGGTCACTTTTGCCCGGCCACTGACCACCCTGACGTTGCTACGTTTAGTAGCGGGCTCTCCGGCCGACGTTGATGGATGAGCAACGACTCCAGAGACGAGGGCTGTCACTGATGCAGGATTGGAGTCTGGCAGATAAAAAAAAATTAGCCATGCGAAATTGATCCGATTGTGTTATTAAGATGAATAACGTGCTCATGGATACCGGCGCAGGAGGAGAAATGTGCTCTTGGATACCAACGCAGGAGGAGAAATGGAATGTGCCCTTGGATACCAACGGAGGAGGAGAAATGTATGAATGGAAAGACGAGGAGGGGGTCGGAAAGAAAGGTTGCCAAAACGATTGGGTGCAACGCCCACAACTAGATTCGCGCAGCCGACAGAGTAGCTAAATGGTTCTCATGATTCAAGTTAAATTTATAAAGCATATCTAACCTATAGTCTAAGCTAGAGTCGGGACCCTGTGGACTGCTTCTTTGCTGAGCGTTGTGTCCACTGAGGGCCAATTTCATGTTAGTTATTCTGTCTACAACTTGTGACCTCTTCCCCCTGCAGGTGGGAGGGCCGAAGGTAAGACTGTTCTTCCATGAGTGAGTTTCCATGCTGCTTTCCGCAATGGGACCAGACTTCTTTTACTAGTTCAGCCCCGCCACAAAATGAGTGCAAAGCACTCTAGTAGCTAGCTACCCAGCATCACAAAAAACTAAATGCGGGAAACTTCGAAGTAGTCTAAACCTTGCTTATTCCCAATCTTTATCAACACAAATCCATCTCATACACACTATCTTGACTCATCCATACTGATACCTGGCATTCAATGCATTTTTCACACCATCCACCAATGCTTCGTGGAACTGCAAGTTTCTTCCACCCGTGCATTCAATAACCTCTCTGTTATGCTGCATCCAATATTTCTATACAATTCTCTCATTAAACAAGTTTGAAATTACATAACCTCAGTCCTGATTCTATCCAGGCATCTTCTTTAAACATTTAGACTCAGTGCTTTTAGCCTTCTCTTTCAGCCATTCTCAGTCCCGTAAACCACAGTCGAAACAATTACTCTGTCATACAAGCCTTTGCTTCCATACCAATGGTTCTACATCACATTACACCATTTACTGCCAATTACAGCTTCCTCTGTTTCTACGTCTTAACTCTTGGCTATTAGTTATTATAGTTACTAAATCTTGTGGAAATGTAAGCAAAATAATCGATGGGTCTCCTATAGAGATCAATGACGTATTATACAATTTGCACTTACAAAAAACTAAGTGCAATGGACCAACATGTCAGAGCTACCTGAGAGTATGAGATACTGTACCTGTCATTTCTACTGAGCGGTGCCCATTACGACAGGAGCACAGATACATTAGTTACTCCGAGCAAGGTCATGCTAACCAAATTAAAATGTCGGATAATGTTACCATAGTAAATTGAACGTCTGTGCACGTACGGAAACAAGTTTAAGGTTGGTCTTGATGTCAGACACCCTACCCTCCAGTTTGGAGAAGGCAGCCGTGTGTCTACATTATAAAAACCAGAACAACAAACCAAATTGGTCTTCATTCACAGGTATGGATTACCATTATTTTCAACAGATTCAATTTTTTTTCTTTTCGTGGAAAATATCAAACCAAGACAAGTAAAAAATACCTTTAAGTTGTTGCGTTAGTTCCCTTATCTTCTGTTTCTTGAAGTTGAGGAGGAGGCAAAACTTGTTGTAGGTTTTTTGCCGGAACTGCTCAAGTAAGACCACTCCCTGCTGAGCCACAGCCGTTGCACTCTCGCGCTCTGTAAACACAGGATTCAGTGAGCAGGGTACAAACACAGTGGGTGCCAAGAAGACAACTGGTGACTGAGAGGTTTGTGACTGTTATTGTCACTGTATGTTATGTTAATGTTTAAAGTGACGACTGGGGCAAAAACTAAAGATTTTGTAAATAGGCGTGGGGCGCTCAAAGGATAAGCAGTCGGTTCCCTCTATACAACAGAGGATGACAGTAGAATCTGCTCTAAGCTGAGAGTAGAATAGAGACGACTGGGATTGATATCTTCAACAGACGAAAGGAGGTATTGGAAGGAAATACTAAAAAAAATAAAGGCAAACAAGACATGGAAAAGAAGAACATGAAGTTACCTGAATGAAAAAATAGGAGCACAAATTCAGTCACAAAATTAGTCCTCTGTAGCTATAAGTGGGAACGAAATCTTTTCTGTGCATTGACTGCAATAGGTGCTTGTCATATGATAAGTATTCTGTGCATGGAATGCAATAGGTGCTTGCCATATGAGAAGTATTCTGTGCATAGAGTGCAATAGGTGGTTGCCATATGTGAAGTATTCTGTGCATTGAGTGCAAAGTTGGTTGCCATATGAGAAGTATTCTGTGCATTGAGTGCAATAGGTGCTTGCCATATGTGAAGTATTGTGTGCATAGAGTGCAATAGGTGCTTGCCATATGTGAAGTATTCTGTGCATTGAGTGCAATAGGTGCTTGCCATATGTGAAGTATTGTGTGCATAGAGTGCAATAGGTGCTTGCCATATGTGAAGTATTCTGTGCATTGAGTGCAATAGGTGCTTGCCATATGTGAAGTATTGTGTGCATAGAGTGCAATAGGTGTTTGCCATATGTGAAGTATTCTGTGCATAGAGTGCAATAGGTGCTTGCCATATGTGAAGTATTCTGAGCATTGAGTGCAATAGGTGCTTGCCATATGAGAAGTGTAGGAATGAAATCTGCAAGTAATTAACTTTTTTGGTCTGAAAATTGGCAGAATAGAGGACAATAGCATCTTAGTCGTAGATGGAGATTACCTGAAGGAGGTGAAGCAGTTCTGATTTGGAGGGTGTGCTGGACTGCAAGGCGGACGGGAGTGAAAGACCGTGCAGGCAAGTGTGACAGGTGCATTTATTGATCAATTGTAACAAATGATTGCTAGAGAAAGAAGAATCTTAGTAGCTTTCATGTGATTGCCTTATTATATGGCAAAGCAAAAAGGATGTGATCAAAGGAAGATGACGATATACATAGCAAGAGTAGGGTTGCAAGATGGGACCAAGCAAAAACAGTTATTCATGGAATGGAACAAAGTTATATTCAAACAATGCATGCATTTAGTTGAAAATGTACATTACAACAAGTGCAGCTATATTTTGATGAGCCAATGTGTACATGTCAAACATATAGAATCCTAATTCACATCAGTCATATTGTTCCTTATTATATTGGGCTTTGACACTCCATCGAATGTCCACTTATTTTTCATAAATTCTGACTAGATTAGATTAGAGGGATAAAGCTTACCAGCAGGCTGGCGTTAGCATCCTTATAGACAATTTTTATTCTACTAGTGTGAATGTGCTTACTACTGCATAAAGCCTATGTCTTTAGGCAGCAAATGTCAATGGTATGCAGGGGTATCACAGGAACTTCTAAGGTGCTTAGACCTTATGGTCCAGCACCCCTGGGAGGCATCAAGGAGGATTAATGCTCAACATACCCTGCTCCAAGCTAAAAGTATTCACAGTCGTTCTTAGGTGCTGAGGCATGCGCCACAGCACATGCTGAGGAGGAAGATGAAGAAGATGCAAGAAACGGGGATACCATGCATGAGATCTACACATCTTGTTGGGAATCTCACTATGTATGAGAAGGGCAGGAATGGAAAGAAACACTAGTATCAAAAAAAGATTGCACAAAAGAAAGAGTTCAACTTTGCTGTTATGAACAACCCAAAAGGAGATACTCTGTGTCTGTGTGTATGTAAGTGCCCTCAGGTGTGTATGTGTTGTGTACATGTACTGAGACCTAAACCTGCATGCTAGTTTATCCCATATTTATTGGTTTAACATGAATGCAAACTTGGTAAGGCTGGTCATGTGGCCACATAAACTCACTACATCTGTAATACATTGCACACTTGATAAGTGACCTTTGAATGTAAAAATTACTCACAGTTCTTGTAGAAATTTCTGCAAGCTGTTTTGTCCACCAATAAGACAAAAAAAAAACATTTATACTGTACAATTTCTAGTTGCCAATGCAACTGTACATCACCACTGTACATCAGACGAGTTGAGCTATTTGAACCAAAACCCAGTGAAAAACAAAACAAAAAGTACTTCATCACATTCTATGGTAGCTACCATAGAAAACAAGTAACCATGAGGTGGAAGATTTGTTCCCCTACCATGAGAACAAAGAATGCATTAGATAACCTCAAAACACAAAAAAAAAATCAAAACGGGTATCTTGAAGATTGAAAATTATTCAAACTGAGAGCCAAACAAAACCAGGAGCCAGGATGAGCTGCTCTCCAAGGACACAAGTTGCCTGCAGGTGGATGAGAGGAGCAACCGTCATCTGCTTCACCTTGTGTTGCACCTGATGACAGTCACATCTCTGGTATGCCTAGGGTGCTGGGTGGGCGGGTCATTGGTGGTGCTCAAAGTAAGTTTTGTGGGAGGTAAGGCTGCTTGTTCTGTTGTTCTGAACACTCAAGGGAACTTGGTGCTTATTCTAAATGCCACTTGACTATAGAGTCTATTGATTGCCACTACTGTGGTAGGTCATTTCAACCAATCTCAAAGTGTGTTGAATTGAAGATGTGCTAACGTCTACCATTGCATACAGTGCAGGTGTAGTTTAGAGCGACAAGGCTTTCTAGTGTGCTGGAGTCAATGTCCAGTCACTGTACTAGAGTTCAGGTGTAACCAACATGAGAGAACTTCAGTAGGTAATATCTACACTCAAGTGGGCAAGCATGAATGCTTTCAATCAACTGGTAGTAGAAGTTGGGGCTTTGCGTGACCAGATTTGAAGGCTGATAACAAATAAACAGCCTGCCCAGAGCAATGATTATACATTTGATGCTCCTGATCAGGCTCCACCTGATTATTCTGCCAGGTCTACCCCCTTTCAATGCAGTTCTTTGTGAAGAGGTGCACAAGATACAATAACACATGAAATGCAAGCAGAATGAAATCTTGAATAGTCTAGGTGAAGGTGTGGCTGATATGAAGATATTTTCAGTTTCACAAGGCAATTGATTGGGTCTGGATGTGATTTGCATGAGGTGAACAGAGTAAATGGACAGATTGGAATGTTTAAAGCAAAGATCTATGATGACAGGACAAGGAAAGAGATATCAATAATTTCAAAGAAATCTAAGGCAAGGATGGTCCAGAGAGACCTGATATTTATACAATGCAGGAGCTGTAAAGGAAGAGGAGTCTGGGAGCAGGGGGAGACGGCATCGGCGTCTCTAGCTTATAACTCTGCGTCAGCAGCCCGTGGTGAGGCTAGGCTTTGGGTGCAGAATCGACTTTTAGTGGAGCAGATCAGGAAAATTTTGCTACGGTGGTGACACGCAGCGCTTCCCTGTTGGTGCTGTTGTGGCGGGTCGTGCTGCTCATACAGCTGGACGTGCAGTTGTTACGGCTGGTAGGGGTTGTGGTTTTGTTAAGCAGCTGGAAGTGGTATTGCAGCAGCTGATAGTGCTGTTGCAGCAGCTGGTAGTGCTATTGCAGCAGCTGGTAGTGCTATTGCAGCAGCGGGTCGTGGTGTTGCAGCAGCGGGTCGTGGTGTTGCAGCAGCGGGTCGTGGTGTTGCAGCAGCGGGTCGTGGTGTTGCAGCAGCGGGTCGTGGTGTTGCAGCAGCGGGTCGTGGTGTTGCAGCAGCTGGTCGTGGTGTTGCAGCAGCTGGTCGTGGTGTTGCAGCAACTGGTCGTGGTGTTGCAGCAGCTGGTCGTGGTTGTTGCTGCGACTGGTCGTAGTGTTGCTCTGGTTGGTCGTTGTGTTGCTCTGGTTGGTCGTTGTTTTGCTCTGGTTGGTCGTTGTGTTGCTCTGGTTGGTCGTTGTGTTGCTCTGGTTGGTCGTTGTGTTGCTCTGGTTGGTCGTTGTGTTGCTCTGGTTGGTCGTTGTGTTGTTCTGGTTGGTCGTTGTGTTGCTCTGGTTGGTCGTAGTGTTGCTCTGGTTGGTCGTAGAGTTGCTCTGGTTGGTTGTAGTGTTGCTCTGGTTGGTCGTAGTGTTGCTCTGGTTGGTCGTAGTGTTGCTTTGGTTGGTCGAAGTGTTGCTCTGACTAGTCGTGGGGGTGGTGCTTCTGGTCGAAATAGTTATGAGACTGCATCACACAGCTTTTTTTCACTTGTGCTAAGCTCAAGTAGTTTTTCAAGCAATTCTGATATTTTAAAAGTGGGCCATGTTAATGTTAACTTGCTAAAAAATATGTTATACTTTGGCTTTGCTTTTGAAACAGAATATAATTGTTTCAGATTTCAGTACGACTAGGTTTCTACCTGCTGTTGCATTGTCATTGCTAACTACAGTGTTGTAAGGAGTAACCCGGATGACAGCTCATAAATATTGGCTACTTTTACCTGCATAGGGGCAACGTTTCTAATTTTTGAGATACATATTCCAAATGTTGAGGCAGTAAACCTAATTGAATATGACTAGTGGATCATAGCTGTTTATTGGCCCCCTTCTTGAACAATTTTGGAAAATACCTGCTTATTGAATGTTTTTACTGTGCATTAGTCCTGGAAAGGAGGTGATTGTCACCAATGGTTCAGTTCACCAACAATTAACTA
This sequence comes from Gammarus roeselii, assembly GCA_016164225.1. NCBI lineage: Eukaryota > Metazoa > Arthropoda > Malacostraca > Amphipoda > Gammaridae > Gammarus > Gammarus roeselii. Next base: position 9,638 of record SDVV010024029.1, read on the forward strand.
GTCCATGGACTGTATTGATGACTACATTTGGCCAATCAAAACACAATTTCTTCAACTGCTTTTCATATCCTAAACTTTTGCAGTGGGTAGGGGGCTCTGTTTTATTGGCTGATAATATACAGGATCTGTTCCTCACATCTGAGGAAGATTGTGTTGGTGATGTGTCTGTTCTACCGCCACTGCTTTGCTGCCAGCATTCTCACAATGTCTGCTGGTATATTTTTTGTGGGGAGTGGCAGGAAGCATGGTTGGGGGTGAAAGACATCTTTGACCAAAGGGGAAGTATGACAGAATTTTGGAGGCTTTGTCTCAGGTTGTCTGGAGACTATAAAATTCAGCAGTACTTCAGTGTGAAGGTTTTGGGTTCTTTTGCAGTCAGTATTGATGTCCATTATTGAAAAATGTATACTCCTCATGCCTGTTCATTCTGCCTTCTAGTGGGCTGTCAGGACCCCCCAGTGGGCTCGTGCCCCTGAGAGATTGATGCGAGGGCAGGCTTACAAGTACATCAAAAGAGTGGAGGGCTGTGATTCGGACATTGCTCATGATTCTCAAAAGAAATATTAGTAGAATTTGCTGAACAGACATGACAACTATGAGCTGTTCATGCTTACATCACAAATAAAGAAATTGTTTGCCCAGATTTGGGTCCTTCTCCATTGCCAAATGGTAAAATAATACAGGATCCTGGTAGAATACATGAGGTTTTCACCTTCTATTTTGAAGATTTTTGTTGGTGCATCTCCTGCTCACCCTGCTTTTTCCAGTTATTGGTAGGAATTTGTTTAGATGATTTTTCTAGGGCGGGGGTCTAGCATAATATTAAGGTTCTTGATCCCAGTTCCAGTATGGGCCCAGAAAATCCTCTCTTGCATCTGATGAGGATCTGTGCTGATGAGCTCTCCCTCCCTTTTCAAAATTTTCTTATGTAAATGAGGACAGGAATTGTGCCTGATATCTAAAGCAAATCACTAATTGTTCCACTATTCAAGGCCAACTCTCACTGATCCTCTATTACAGATTTGTACAATAAACATCAGTTTGTTGCAAATCAAAGGAAAGAATAGTTGTGTTCAGGTAGACTGAATATCTACACAGTAACAATATTTTGCCTTCTTTTCAGTTTTGATATTGGAGTAACCATAGCACTGAGAATCAGTTGTTGACCTACAATGATGTCGGGAAGGGGATTACCAAGGGATATATTGCAAGTGTTACAATGCATGACTTTAGAACAGAATTTAATGTGGTGGGGCATGCTGTGCTCCTGTTTCAGCTGGAATCTTTAAAAATGTGATTTTTGCTGGTTGGGATCTCTGCATTTCTTACTGGTAGAGTGATTAGTATTGGTGGGATTAGCAGTTTTAGCAGCCCAGTTGATGTGACAAGAGGTGTTCCTCAGGGTTTTGTCTTTGAATTACTGCTGTTCTAGATTTATATTAATCATATCTCAAGTGGAACTTCATGCAAGTTCAACACATTTACAGATGCACTATAAGCTGAACACGAGAATTTTTTAGGTAAGGAAATTGAGCCTGTCATTCAGGGTGCCCAGTCTCTCCAAATTGTGCTGAATACAGTTAACTTTGTTGCAAGGTCCTGGAATTTCTAATTTAATTCATACAAGTGTGTTGCGTGGAACTTCTATGGAGGTCATGTAGATTTTGAAACACTGGTTCCAGTGAATGAGTATTTCCTGCAAGGTAGAGCATTCAAGTTTGTCACTGCACACAAATAATAGGTGTGAGTGTGGATAAAAATCTGATTCCAAAGAGTGTGGGGACTTCACGCTGCTTGAATATTTCATGAAAAAATGTGAGCATTCCAATATGAACCCTTGATGGACTTTCTAATATGAAGTATGATGGTCATTTGAGGAACCTGGATTTGCTTTCTGGAAAGGGTCAGCTTTTGAGGGCAGACCTGATAAAACAATTGAAAATTTCACTTCAAGAGTTGGCACTAGAGGTAATTTGCTGTAGTTGGTGTTTCTTCCCTGCTCTTTAATATTGATATCTGCAGTAGGTCATTCAGTATGAGATGTGTTGGTGTGAGGAATAGCTTGTCTGCTGGGAGATTAGTGTTGGCATATTCACTGGAAGCAAGCCCCTGCCGATCTAATGTATGATGATTTTTTTTAATTTGACAAGCCCAAAGATATCAAAAGGATATTATTATATATTTTTTCAGGAAAGTTGTGACTATGTAATTGCTACATAGTTGGTTGCCAGAAGCACAAATTTCTTGATAGATTGGCCCTTTATTTTGTTGTGCTCTCCTAACTTTGGTGTGGTATGGTGTGGCATTTGTGCCACACGTTGTGCTCTGCATTCTGATGCTGCCGGCATGCTGGGCAGTCATGGGGACACCAAGGTGAGTAACTGATACTTCAATGCTCAAAGAGGTCAACACCAAGGTGAGTAACTGATACTTTAATGCTCAAAGAGGTCGACACCAAGGTGAGTAACTGATACTTCAATGCTCAAAGAGGTCGACACCAAGGCGAGTAACTGATACTTTAATGCTCAAAGAGGTCGACACCAAGGTGAGTAACTGATACTTCAATGTTCAAAGAGGTTGACACCAAGGTGAGTAACTGATACTTTAATGCTCAAAGAGGTCAACACCAAGGTGAGTAACTGATACTTCAATGCTCGAAGAGATCGACACCAAGGTGAGTAACTGATACTTCAATGCTCAAAGAGGTCGACACCAAGGTGAGTAACTGATACTTCAATGCTCAAAGAGGTCGACACCAAGGTGAGAAACTGATACTTCAATGCTCAAAGAGGTTGACACCAAGGTGAGTAACTGATACTTTAATGCTCAAAGAGGTCAACACCAAGGCAAGTAACTGACACTTCCATGCTCAAAGAGGTCAATAATTTACTCACACCAATACTTTCAACAGCAATATTGTGTGTGTATATGTGTATATATATACATATATATATATATATATACATATATATACATATATATATACATATATATATATACCTACATACATATACAT
>SDVV010024030.1:0-12652 GCA_016164225.1 Gammarus roeselii
CACGCACCACAACCCACCACTCCAGCGCCACAGCAAAAGCAGACAAATCCAAAGCCAAGACGCCAACACGCTGCAGAAGAACCCAAACTAAACAAACTTATTTTTCAATTTCAATTTTGACATAAATCTACATCACTCTCATCTGCATGTTATTTGCACCTAAACTAACCTAATTTAACCTAGAATTATGTAATTTTACACAAAATGTTCTTGCTTATGTGTTATTTTTTTATTGTTTATCACTTACACTTAGATTTTTCCTTTGCATGGTCACTCTCTACCAATATTGTTAAGCAAATATTAACCCTTTTAAACATGGATTGTTTGGATGTTATAAGTAATTCATATTCATCACTAGTTTCACACAACTGGACACATTGTCTCACGCTAGGTTTTCACAATTTTTCATCAACATCTTCTGGCACTACACCCACCCTCTAATGTCTTACACCTATTATCATATTCAACTTTGATAGTTTTATAAACTGGACAACTTCATTAATTTTATAAACTGGACTATTGTTCCAGATGACGCCATGAATTTCTTGTAATTTCATCATTATTCAATTTTATTTGTTTTCTGGAAATTTAGTGCACACTCCCCATTCCTCCACTATCATTGAAGAAAAAACGTCAAATCAAGCTATACCCCTATCATCTCTCAACAGTATCACAACATTGACTATATGTTCTTGCATGTGTATGTTCAAGCATATGTACGTGTATATGAAAAAAAAAACGTATAACAAAATTTAAAATCCAAAATTTCAAAATTTTCAAGGCATGGACTTTACTTTAGTAGCCAAGTTATCAGTTCAATAGACCGACTTTGTTCTGTTATCTCTTTTTTTTTTTTAATTTTATCAAAATTTTGGATTTTAAATTTTGTTATACATTTGTTTCAACTAATATACACATACATACGCATCAACATACACACGCACAAACACATAGTTGACATTGTGATATTGCTGAGGAAGGATGGGGTATAGATTGATTTGCCTTTTTTTCCTCAATAATAGTGGAGGAAGGGGGGTGTGCACTAAATTTGCAGAAAACAAATAGAGTTGAATAAAGACAAAATGACAAGAAATTTATGGCATCATCTCAAACAAAATAATGGTCCAGTTTATAAAACAAATAAAGTTGAATATGATAATAATAGGTGTATGACATTAGAGGGTGTAGTGCCAGGAAATGTTGATGAAAAATTAAGAAAACCCAAAGTGAGACAATGTGTCCGTTTATGTGAGACTGGTGACGAATATGCGTTACTTATAACATCCAAACAATCTACGTTTGAAATGGGTGATATTTGCTAAACAATATTGGCAGAAAGTGACCATGCAAATAAAAAATCTAGATGTAAGTGATATATGGAGTCATGTGGAGGGCTTCATATGTACAACACATTAAACAATGAAAAAAATAACATACATAAGCATAAAAATTGTGTAAAAATACAAAATTCTTGGTTAAAATAGGTTAGGTTATGTTAGTTTGGGTGAAAATAACACAGATGAAAGTGATGTAGATTTATGCTAAAATTCAAGAATCATATGTAAACACCTATAAGAATCAAACAAACAACCTAATTTACATATGAAATGGATAAAATTCGCTCAATCAAAATTGAAGGAGCGTATTCAAACAGCATTTTTTTCATCTAAAAGTAGCAAAGTGGAAAGATTGGATATGAATATATCATAAATCAATTTGCTGCAGTGGCCAAGTGAATAGCATATCCGTCTGTAGTGCCATCCTTAGGTGGTGCAGGTCACAAGATTGAGCCCTGGCAATGACACCGCGGTCTTGATGCGGGGAGATGGGGCACCTCCCCCTCTGTGTCAGCCTAGCTTAGCCTCCCAATTAGGGAGAAACAGCTGTATGTCTATACAATACATGACTATAAACATACAATTAATAAATATCATACGTAAGCAGGAAATCTTGAATGATCGCATATAAACAAGAATATTGTCTTAAATCACCACCAAGCCCCAACCAGAAAAATTTGGAATAATACAGTCTACCTATGATGGATATAGGGTTTAAAAAGCAATACATGGGAGGTATTGAACAACACTCATACATATATCCCACAAAAGAAAAAAAATTGCCTAAAGCATTCAAACGAATGGCAAAACTTGCATATGAAAATGGACAAAATTTGCTCAACCAAAAATTGATGAGTATGAAAACTACAAATGATAGATCAAAATGTAGAGCCAAGTGGAGATATTTGATTTGTGTAAGTTATAAATCAATGACTGGATATAATTATTGGTAAGGATATGAGAGAATGACTAGATCTTTTAACCTAATATGACATAAAAACTGAACCACACTAAATATCATGTAATAAAAGAAACAGAATAGTTTATTTGGAAGACACAGATCAAAAGTAAATTGCTACATGTTAACAGAGCCTGTAAATGTATCCATGGTGCCGACATTGACCCTGAATATGGCTACATGGTGCCCAGCACAGTTGCCGGCACCAACCCTGCAAATGCCTACATGGTGCCAGCACCTACCCTGTAAATGCATATAGAAGTGTATGTGTATACGTGGTGTGATATTTGAAAAAATCTACATAAAATAGAGCCATGTGTAGTGATTCGATAGGTGTATCACATAAAATAATGACCAAATACCATACTTAACCATCAAACTTTGAATGAAAATATATAATTATTGGTTAGGTTGGTATTTAGATTGATCAGATCTTCAGACCTAACATTGCGTGAAAATGATCCACATTAAAAGCCTTGCAACAAATTAAGTGAATTAGTTCTTTAGGACCCTACATACTGAGACTCATCCAAACATAAAACGAAGAATAACTATAACGTTTGAAATCTAAAAATCTGCAAAAGGATATTAGCTATATCAATATTGGGGGATTGTATTACAACACAAATTGGAGAGATTCATATAGCTATATCATTACCATACATAAGTGATGAAAATTTGTGCCATAATTGGAAATAAATATGATTTACTGATCAATCAACATATGTAATTTGTATATGAATAAGAAGTGATACCTGCTTGATCAAAATGGGAGAGGTGTATTCAAACTGATAATGATTTGATAAACATAAGCCTAGGAGGAGAGATTCATATATATCAATAGCATACAAAACCATCAAACTTGAATAGGCTGATTAGGTTAGATTGACTAGGTAATAACGTGACTGGTAGTGAATAGCAACTATTTCATATTCATTGATTTTTCTTGTCAATGTTGTTGTACATTGATATAAAAATACCAAATTTTGAACCTTGGGCGTGATTTATATTCTAGACTTTGTTGATTGCAGTCCTTAGATCACAGATCTATATTAAAATGTTGCTGTGATGTAGTGAACATTCATTATATTACACAAAGAAGGAAAGAAAAAAGTCAAATCAAGAAATCTTATACCAAAATCCTTAGTTGGATAATAAACATTATAACACAATATCAAACTGATCATATCTTAAATCAAGCAACAAATCCAGCAATGCAACAAAATATCTTATTGTGACAGTAAAATGTTGAATACATATTGAAAAAGATACATGTAAATTCATTGCTAACGCTTCAATAGCCATAACCATCTGCGATATATGCAGCGAGCTTCATAATCTTCTTGAACTCTACTGTCTACTCATATTTCATTACCAAACAACACATACACACACACTCATATGCATATGCACAAATTATCCTCATAACAAATTAAATGAATTAATCTAAATTAACTTTCAATAAATATGCTACATGTGATGGTCATTTTTGTCGTATAGAAAGGTGAAAACATGACTAATATGGTTTAGAAGCTGCCAATTTGTGCAAAACGATATACATAATTGAGAGTTACAATGGAGGAATGAAGTGTTTTTTACATTAACAGTTTATACAACTCCGCTAAACTAGTTCTACAAGTCAACCTAAAACAGGACCCAGAGCCAATATCAAGAAGTACATTATGCCAATATTTTCTTACAGTACAACAAAATAGGTGCATTTATACATAATAAATATATATTCTCATGTTTTCCATAATTTATATTCTAGATTATGTAGACTGCGGCCCAACATCACAAATCTATAGTAAAAATGCTGGAGTGAATACACTGAATGCTAAAAAAATACATTTTGAATTTCAATAAACTCTTACAACAATACCTGGAATGAGTAAAATTTTCTAACTGTACATACAAATGGTCAACATTTTTTTATAAAAGTGTAACATGTGGGAATAAGCATCTGGTAAAGGCATGCAACCAAAAAAGATAATTGAGATCTTCAATAAACTGATGGAGTATTTTAACAGAAACACTATACAAAACTGGAAGTCTAGTTCTCCAAGACAAGTAGGACATACAAGAGGTAAAACATACCAATATTTTGTACCAGTACATCAAAGTAAGCAAATTTATACCCAACACTACATGAAATTAGGCAAATTTATATCTAATAGCTACAGTTATATTCCTATGATAACCGTTCAATAACGTATATCAGTAATAAAAAAGCTAAGCAAGTTTCTCTACTATTGTCTAAGCAACATCGATATGGTATGATATACGGTGTATCCTATCAAACCCAGATGATAAAGCCTACATAAATATAGAAGCTGTATGGTGAATCAAGATGTGTAGCAGATGTAAATTACCAATCTAGTAATGGATAAAAGTTGAACAATCCTGTACTTGAACTCCTGTGATGAATTGAAACAGGCCTAAGGTTGTATCCTAACATAAAAACCACACCAAAAATATCTGACAGTAAAACAAATACTGAGTTCATGCGTGATGAAGCAAAAAAAAATATCACGATACCCCTTCAATCTGACAAAATTCCTTAACCTTACTAAGATATATCTATAGTAGGACAAATCAAAGCCCTCAATAACAAAACACAGAAGTCTACAATGCTTTATTCGGTCATGTCTCGGCAAGCTACCCCTGATATAAAACAAATTTTAGAGTATAACCTCTCTAACCCATAGAAATTAAGGCAGACATCCACATAAACTTACAAAATCAAGTTGAACTTGGACCAACTCCAAATGACCATCAGATAGGGTAAAACCCCCCTAGGACCAATCCATCCAGCAAATTGTCTTCTAAAATGTTAAATGATGCACTTGCTAGGGTTCAATGACAAATTCCACAGAGATGCAGTACCAATTTACACCTCTTGAACATATATTCCTATGATTTCGGTGTAAAAATCATACAACAATAATAAAATAACAGCATAATTCTCTACTCTGCCCTAATAAACATTAAAATTAAAATATACAAGGGGATCCATCATAGTAAATCGGTCTCCTTATACAAAAAAACATATAATATGAGCTTTTGCCTAGGGGACTCCTCTTACCTCTACAAAACATTGAAGAATCTTCCTACACGATATATACAATAAACAAACAACAAGACCAAGCTCGTTACAAATTTAATCTTCTACAGCTATATTTTTCCACTTAAATCTTTGTAACAGGATGTAAAAGATACATAAAGCACTAAAATATACAACATGTAACTAAATTGTGCCTGAAATAATGTTCTACATTGCAGAGAAAAGCGTAATAAATCCTAAATTTCTATAACTGTATAAAATAGATAAAATCTTGCATTGAATATGGAAACACTACTGAGAATATACAAAACTGAAAGAAACATATGAAAGCAAGATGATCAATATGCCCCAGTCACCCAATAAAAACCATGAAGTACGAGAAAAAAACTGGCATGTGACCTACCAAATAACTAACGTGAATAAGCTATACATACAACAATATAATAACTTACAATCAATTCATATAGTTCAAGTAAGCTCCAGCTACTCTAGCTGAGGGGGTATATGATGTGGAATATTTCTACACAAATAAGCTAAGTATATACAAATTTCATGAAATTATTCTCCAACTCAGTCCAAAATAAGGTTGAATTAAATCTTCTTCAATTAAAGTAACCACAGCTTAATCATATCAGAATGTCACATGTATATAACACACCAAAATTATGCAAAAAAAATGATCAACTATGACTGAAATAAGGTGCAAAATGGAATATGCAAACTTAAAATATCCTGAATTCTTATAATTGTATGAAATAACCATTCAAAATTTCCAAAACAATTCAAATTCAACATATATCAACCAATCATTACTTTGTATACATACAACAATATAATAACTTACAATTAATTCATATAGTTTAAGTAAGCTCCAGCTACTCTAGCTGAGGGGGGCATCCAATGGATACTAACAATACAAAAGAAGATTGAGATAAGACTACCCAAACATGCTACAGTCACTTGATAACGAACGGTCCACTAGGAACATGCAAAAACGTGGTGTCAACAAGATATCAGGTTCAAAACTGGATAGTGCGTTATGGGGATACAGATTCTGGTAACGCAGCTGCTGCATCAACCCAAAATACAGACATCAACTCATCAACTGCCTAACTAATATACCATACTATTCCTGTACATATTAAATACATATGAAATAAACAGATGGAGAACAAAATGTTGCTCAAATCCATCCATCGGGCTGGTACAAACCTGGGCCCAATGCTTTCTAAGGCTGCAAATTGAGCTATAAAACATAGCTACCATACTATTCCTATAGACAATATATACAATCAAGAGATAAACCAAAAAAAAAAAAAAAAATCCAATCCAACCACTTAGAACCCACCAAGCAGCCATCAAATGAGTCAATTATACCCTAATTAGATAAGAATATAAACATAATATACCTAGAAAAATGTATAGAATTCTAATCCAGATATAAATATATAATGACACAGACACTCAAAACATAGAAATAATGACAAATCTGCCATGGAAAAATACTGGAAAGATAAAGAACAGCTAATAGCAGCCTCACCAGACAAATATTTCAGAGGCAAACTGAACTTTTTGTCTTGAGGGTCCCTACACCCACCCCTCTAAAAATTAAGATCTATAAATAAATCTATTCCTGCCAGCAACAAGAAAAAAAAAACCGAGAGGAGCAAGCAGTCCATTGGAAATAGCATTTATTAATTAGGACCCCGTACCCCCACCCCTTGTCCAAAATGAGATGAAAGCATATTCCTATGAAACCAAATATATTTATAATGAATAACAGTGAGGAACCAAGCGTACCCCAATTCAGCCATCTAAAGGAAAAAAATACATATAAATACAATATAACATTATTAAACAGTAAAAATATAAGTGTTCAAACCACAAAAATACTCCCAAATACATTCAAAAACCTGGGGCCAAATGCCCCCTGCCCATTTGCCCCCCTTCTGCCTGTCCACCCATAAAAATTACTCAGACCCCGCTAAACCTACCCAAATGAGTCAACCCCGCACCCACCGCTTACAATCCCTATCTATGAACCTTCACTAATTTGCTTTCTCAGATGCCTTTTAACTATTTGCAAATAGTTTCTCTCTGGCACTCATGTGTGCGAAGATGCATTTTGAGATTGCCTTTATGATCAGTGCTGTATATGCAATGGTTGCAAGCAAATGGTTTATCTCTGTCGCTTTCATGTGTGCGAAGATGCATTTTCAGCTTGCTTTTTTGATCAGTACTGTACGGGCAATGGTTGCAAGCAAATGGTTTATCTCTGACACTCTCATGTGTGCGAAGATGCATTTTCAGCTTGTATTTTAGATCAGCACTGTATGAACAATGGTTGCAAGCAAATGGTTTATCTCTGTCACTTGCATGTGTGCGAAGATGCATTTTCAGCTTGCCTTTTTGGTAAGTACTGTATGAGCAATGGTTGCAAGCAAATGGTTTATCTCTGTCACTCTCATGCGTGCAAAGATGAATTTTGAGACTGCCTTTTAGATCAGTGCTGTATTTGCAATGGTCACAAGCAAATGGTTTATCTCTGTCCCTCTCATGGGTGCGAAGATGAATTTTGAGATTCTCTTTTCGATCAGTACTGTATGAGCAATGGTTGCAATCAAATGGTTTTACTCTGTCACTTTCATGAGTGCAAAGATGCCTTTTGAGACTGCCTTTTTGATCGGTACTGTATGAGCAATGGTTGCAAGCAAATGGTTTATCTCTGTCACTCCCATGTGAGCGTAAATGCTGCGTGAGATTACCTTTTATATCCGTACTGTATGAGCAATGGTTGCAAGCAAATGGTTTGTGTCTGTCACTCTCATGTGTGCAAAGATGCATTTTTAGTTTCCCTCTTGGACCAGTACTGTATGAGCAATGGTTGCAAGCAAATGATTCATCTTTGCCACTCTCATGTATGGAGAGATGTCTTTTAAGAGGACTTGGACAGTTGGTTCCAAACCTGCAATGTTTGTACATGAATGCATTATCATCAACCCTCATAGGAATGAGACATGCAATGGAATTATTCTCATGATTAGTATTGTACTCACAATGGTTGCGTGCAAATGGTCTATCTCTGACATTCAGGCCTGGAGAGCAAGTAGGCCGTTTTTCGATACAGGCACTTGATCCTGCTTTAGTTTTGCCAGGTGCCAAGAAGCCTCCATCTCCATCCTGGACTGGAGGGCGAGCAGACAGCTTTTCAGCAGAGGAAGAGCTGCTCCCACCGGAGCCTGCTTTAGTTCCCCCAGGTGCCAAGAAGCCTCCATCTTTATCCTGAACTGGAGGGCAAGCAGACAGCTTTCCAGCAGAAGAAGAGCTGCTGCCACCTAATCCTGCTTCAGATTCTACAGATGTCTTATCATCTCCTCCAAACTCAGTTTTATCTAAATGCAATGGTTCTTCCTTGATTGATGGTTCATGATTACTTTCAAATTCATCCTCTTCTTTAACTAACACATGTTCTGTATAGCCATCTCGAGCAGTAGAATCACCTCGGGAAGGCAATTCTATAAAGACCCTATCATCTTGAATCATTGAAACTGACTGAAGTTGTTGCCTACACCACTTCAGTCCTCCGCTTCTCAGTCCATGTGCTGTGGCAAAGGAAGATGTAAGGTGCCTTGGCTCCAAGCAGAGTAGAGGCACATAAACATCAGTGAGAAATGCAGGAACCGTCATATCCCCAGAGGTGTCACTACCTACTGATGCAATGAGTTACATTACAGCAATCCTAGAGACATTCTCTTTGATGATTGGTTTCTGTTAATAATTCATGACTGCTAAGACTTTCCAGCTAAGCTAACAGGCTTGTTCTAAATTTGAATGAAAAAATAATCACAACTAATCTGAAATCAGGAGAAGTTTAACCAAATCTATTAATTTATTCACAATGACACTTAGAATTATTCAACCATGGCATAGTAAACAAAAACGGATTTCTGAAATCACAAGTAATTGGGCATTGTACACCACACGCTCCTGACCGATCATGTCTTCTGGCAGCCTGCAACTTGTGCATTAGGTGATAGCATTTAATTCTTTCTCCCCTTGGTTTCTCAACTTGGTTGCCCCAAGACCACCCCACACCCCAGCAAGGCCAGAGTGCAGAGCATGACAGGAGGCACAAATGCCACAGCACGCCAGACTGCAAGGACCGGCAAAACAATGGAGCGGAAAAAAAAACTGGAAATTTGTGCTCCAGGTAACCTGCCCCCCAAGCACCAAAGTCAAGGCAGTCATTGAGCACACATCAAGGTGAGTTTGGTGTTGATTCCTCCTTTTGCTGGATCCCGCACTTCTCCAGCTGGATTCCGACCTCCTCTTGCCGGCTCCCGTCCTCCTCTAGCGAGATGCCGTCGCTTTCCGCAACCAAAGCACCAGGATAGGGTGCCGCACCAATAGCTGCGTCAGACTCCTCCACAGGTGTTGAGGAAGTAGCCATACTCGGAGCTAGCCGGTCAACATCCCCAAAACTGCCACTGGCTAGCTGTGAGGGCCAGGGGCGCAGGAGGGCTGAATTCATCGGCAGCTCCAGGTCATACAGTTTGTTGTAGCCCACAAAATGAATTGTTAGTTCAAACTTGTTCCAATCAACTTTCTCAATTATGCTCTCGAAGAAGCTTCTTGCTTTTTCATCAAACACCTCCACAAACGTACCATTTTTGAGAAGGACTCCCGACTTGAAACAGTTTGTGGCTCTGGACCTCATAATAATGAGGGAATCGCTCAACTCATCCTCACGGCAGCGAGCAGTCAACCACCTTGTCCGGTCAGCTTTGATGCTTGGAGCCATGGGATTTTTTTCAGATTGTTTTCCAGTTTTCTCATCCGCTCAACTATGTTGTAGATATTTTCCTTGGTGTGTGTTGACTGGGTGAGTTAGCTGGCACACCCTGCGCAATGCTGCCTGGAGACTGCACTTGTTGGAATACCGAGCCACTCACTTCACTTGGCGAGCCACGGTTAGCACGGGAACAAACGACCTGATGGATAATTTATGATGCACGCGCCATACAGCTGTCTTTCTTGATGCTTTCATGGGCTGCCTTTTCTATTTCATCACTGATGTTAAACCCTGTTCGTTTATAAGTTCAAGCTACCTTAATTGGAAGAAATTTCAGTAATAATTTGGCACGGGGGCGTTAACACACAAATTCGACTCCCCGCACCTATTTTGTCATTAAATATCTTCGTTTTTCTTCAATGAAAAGTAATTAAATGCAATTATACACACATATAATTACATCAATAAATATTCTGTACGATAACAATTTCGATTTCCCGATGAACAAGATTTCAGTTTACACAAACTTTTCCGCCAGGCGTAGGATTGTACACATAAAATAATAATACCACAACGGGCGTGTGCAATTGCAGGCTCTTGGCGGAACAGATTTGATTAAAGGGCTCATCTCTACCGAATCTTTGACATGAACCTTAGTCAGACATACAACTCTTCGCGCCACCATGTCCTTTGGTATATTAATCAGGTAGCACAGAAACAAGGATCTATTTAGAGGGCCAAGGATAACAACTTTTTTGTTGTTATAAAGCGGATAATTGAGAATTATCCCCACACGTGTGAATATGAATAGACATACAGCAATTTTTCCCTAATTAAGAGGGTGACTAAGTTAGGATGATACAGAAGGGGAAGGCTCTCAATCTCCCCTCCACAAGACCGCCGTGTCCACGCCGAGGCTCGAACTCGGGACCTGCAGCAACAGCCCACATGTACCAGCAAGCAGACATTCCGCAATTAAAATTTCTAAGTGATTTCAATTTCGATACAAGTATTGTTTTAACAGAGACAAACCTTTATCGGAATTAAAATTATTTATAATTTGCATCGTTGTAATAAGAAGGCTAGTGCAAACGTAAATAATATTGTAGCCTTTCTAACATGAATAAAGATGTGTTAGAGTGGGGAGCAAGGTGTGTGATTGTTTCACAGTTAAAGTGCGTCTGAGACAAGGCTGCGTGATGTCCCTCTGGCTGTTCAATCTCTACATCGATGTGGTGATCAGGGAGTGGAATGGGTTGTGGCTTGGAGCTGCTGGAAGCAAATGAGCGGAGTTGGCAGTTGAGTCAGTTGCTATTTGCGGATGATACGGCACTGGTGGCGGATTCAGAGGAGAAGCTATGTAGGCTAGTGTTTGAGTTTGGAAGAGTGTGTGAGAGGAGGAAGCTTCGCGTGAACGTGGGTAAAAGCAATGTAATGAGATGTTCGAGGACTGTTGATGCGAGCAGAATTAATGTGCTCTTTAATGGAGAGTTATTGGAGGAAGTTTAGTTTTATAAGTATCTGAGCTCCTATGTTGAGAAGACTGAACTAGTGAAAGCTGTGGTGAAGTCGCAAGTGAAAGAAGGGTGTGAAGTGTTGGATACACTGAAGTGAGATCAGGTGTAGAACGTAGGGGGATGGAAGCAAAGAGAGTTACTGTGCTCTACAAAGCTTACTGTGCTCTACAGTTCTATGCCGGTAGAGAATAGGACACGGACTGAGGCGTCGCCACCTCCACACAGCATGAACTGATTAGTCCCTCTTACGAGAGCCCAAGTCTTAGAATGTCCAGCTTGGACGTAATGTCGACACCCATTTCCCTACGCGTCTGTTCATCTCCGTTTACTGCTTACCGAGTTCCATCTTGAGTCAATTCAGTGCGGAACCACTTCTCAGCTACTTTCGAGAAACCAACCTCATGCCAAAGATCTGATCTGGTGTGGATTGACCATTCGACATCTTACCTGCCTGTAGAGCATTCTATCCCGGACGATATTGTTTCTCAACTTCTTGAATAAAACACTTTCTTGACCTCCTTCTTGAGCGAGCCGTGAGCCAAAGCAGTCGTGAATGTGAACGATGATTGGTCGACGACTTGATGCAACACTGGTTGCTGGTTTGACGTCCGGTGCCAAAATAACATTAACTCCAGTGCACTAAAAATCTTTGTCACTCAAATCTCTGTACGACATTTGCGAATTTATGTCTGGAAGGTGCTCATTATCATGGAATGAAACTAATTTAATATGATCAATTCTAGAAACAATTGTCACAGTTATGTTGCCTTGTAGCCGGGGCCTTAGAATCGTGCTACCGTATCCACCGCGTGTCGTAGAAGGCGACTAAAGGGGCGCCCCGTAGCCAGGAGTATAATCGGCTACCGCAATCCCCAGCGTGTCGGAGACGACAAAACGGGGCGGAGCGAAGGGGCTAGGAATCCCGTTCTCTGTAAAAACCTTTCCTCGAAGACGGCAAGACGAGCGGGGGGAGGAGAGGCACAC
>SDVV010024031.1:0-12652 GCA_016164225.1 Gammarus roeselii
TCTGCCACACATCGTTTCTTCTTATTCCCCAGTCCCAGGAGAAAGTACATTCCATGGTCCTCCTCTTGTATAAGTTCATTCCACTCATTTGGATCAGTTGCTGCGTGCACCACATTCATCATCTCAGCTCTCTCCTCCTCCTACTTTGGGCATACCCGTACCAAGTGTTCTACTGTTTCATCTTCTTCTGACTCAAATTGCATGTATACTCTAGTGCTATTTTTTGTTAACCTGTACTTTCATGCATTTACCTCCAGAGATTGGGTCCGGCTATCGAACAATAGCTGGCCCACTCTGCTACCATCATACCATCTTTCATTCCTTAGTTTTTGCTTCTTTTAATACCATTTGAGCGTTGATTTCATTCCAGCAAGCTATTTTTCCAGCCCAATCTGTTTCACTCGGGTGTCAATATTTTTCTTCCATTTCTCCACACTCCATTCGGGCCCTTCACCACGTTCATGCACCATTCTCCAGACATCCCCATGCGCTTCTACATCTTGCAGTCCTATACATTGGTACCCACACTTTCTGGCTCTCCGCTTAAAGTCCTTTTCCCACTTGCTCTGCCTACTTCCACTTGTGCACCTTCTTTGGCCACATTGCCTCACACATCCTATCTAGTCTCACTTCTTATGCCAGTACTGATTTCGTTACTCGTTCCCCAAACAGACTTCATCCCATCTCACCTCTGATTGCTTCCACGCCAACCCATCTGTTTGAACCAAGGTCCATTCGTCCAACCTTATTTTGTGTCACATCCAGTTTTGCCAGCTCAGTCACAGTCCATCTCATGACGTCCATTCCATACATAATAACAGGTACAGCCATGCTCTTCCATAACCCTCTCAAGCATTCATACCTGTTTGTTCTGAAGCGTGCCACACTACCAAGTCTACCCCACCACTGTTGTGCCCTGAATATTGCTCCTTGTCTTTGCCTTCTCGCACCCATTCTCCGTTATCCAGCACCCAAGGTACTTTTATTCTGTTGTGCACCTAATTTCAACATCTCCCAGTCACCATTTGGCACATCTTCCTCTTCTCCGCTTACTACAATAACTTGGCTCTTCTCACCACTTAAACGAACCTAGTCCCTTCCAAATCCACTCACTACGTCCAGCATTCTTTGTAGCTCGTATTTACTCCTGCTCATAATGACAATATCATCCGCATACAGCAGACAGCCTAGTCGTTCATTTCCAACGCGTATACCCAGGCCAGCTCTCTTGATCCTCACTGCCAGTTCTTCTTAATATAATCCAAACAGTAACGGTGATAAGATACATCCCTGTCTCACTCCTCTTATGCTTCTTACCCAGCCAGTCTCTAGCTCTTGAATTTGCATACTGCTCGTGTGCTTTCATGCATGCTCCTAATGACATTGACTATTTGGTCACTCATCCCTATCCTAGTCAGTATGTCACACAGGATGGTCCTATTTACTCTATCGTATGCCATCTCAATATCGAGGAAGGCCATGTATCCTTTCTTCCCATCCCTTTTCATTCATTCAATCATTTCAATGACCACAAACATGTTGTCCTCTCCTCTCCTGTTTTTCTGAAGCCCATTTTGCTCTTCTCTCAGAACACCATGCACTTCTACCATTTCTTTAATTCTCTCATTTAACATAGCACAGAATATCTTACCCACTGTGTCTGCCAAAGCAATAGGTCGGTAATTTTTCAGCTTTTTTTTACTCATGTGTCCTCCATAGTGTACGGCTGTCTCAGCATCGTCTTTCAGCGCATCCAGATCTGACGGTTATCGGGAAAGGAATATTTGAACATCATCGGCGTACATTACCGTTTCTGCTTGATTTTTTGGTAATTTACAGTCGGTGTCATTTACAAAAAAAAGGAACAACAAAGGGCCGAGTATCGAATCTTGAGGGACCTTAAAGGCAACTGTGGTCGAATTTGACATAGTTGCGTTTTCGAGTTTGAATGATTGTTGCCGATTCATCAGATAACTTTCGAACCAAGTAGGGACGATTCCGATGCTGCAGAGCTTGCCAAACAGAATTTTATGGCTTACACTGTCGAATGCTTTCGATAAGTCTAGCAATAGCAGCAGGGATATCTGCCCCTCATCAATGTTTTTGTACAGATCTTTAGTGATGCTCATAATTGCGTCTTCTGTAGTCAATTTTCGCCGATAAGCATATTGGCAGTCATTGAACAGCTTGTTTGATTCAAGATAATCAATCAATTGGACAGATATTACTTTTTGTAGAATCTTAGATAGGAAAGGCAGAAGGCTGATCGGTCTAAAGTCGGATGGTTCATTCATGTCCCCAGATTTATGAATTGCTTATATGATTGCATGCTTTTAGATCTCTGGAAAAGTTTCACTTGCTATGGAGGTGTTAATACCTCTGCTGATATATGGCAAGGTAACTTTTATGCTGTCTTTCAGGTATTGTAGGGCTAAACCATCTATTCCTGTAGAATTTGTGTTCTTCATTGCAAATACAGCTAGTTTTACTTCGTGTTGCGATACTTGCTTTGGTTACCATTTGACGCTTGCTTCTCGGTCGCTGTCTCCATCGAAAACTTTTGGACTCCATGTATCTGTTGCGTCGCTCTGTAATCCTAGATAAGCTTCCATGGTTACCTCTTCAAAAACCTGTCTCCCAACTCCAGCGAAATAGTTGTCAAACTTCTCTGAAGCTGCTTGAGGATTCGGATAAGTAGGCGAGGTGATCTTTTTATGAGGGAACAATTTTTTTCAGTACATTCCACATTTATTTATGATTGTTTTTGCAATGCTTTAGTTCCTCATGATGGTACCAAGTGATGCTTCGTTTTGCTCTGCGTTTGAGATATTTTTAAAGTGCAATTTTGATTCGCAGTTATTTTGTAATCCATTTAACCGGCATGCTTTTCATTGTTTCAGTTTCCGTTGGCGCCGCAGCGTTCAGTCATATGAGAAGATAGTCTGTAAGTAATTGGGTTTGCTCTGTGACGCTATTTGTGCGATGTATCGGTTTTATCATCTCGACGTTTGCCACTAGTTGTGCTCTGAAATTATCCGCGGTGTAATTTATTTTTTTGTACGACATGTTATTATGTATACTTGTTTTTTTCTTTTTTATAGTTTTAATGGTGCAGTTTATTTCATGGTGGTCCGAGAAGGAATTGGGCTCCATGTCTGTGGTAACAATGAAAGGCGGATTGTTTCTTATGAGCAGATCTAGTACAGTTTGGGATTCGGGATTAATTTTTGTTGTACTTTTTATGAGCTGATGCAGTCCGAGCCTAACTAAAACCGGCTTCTTATTGTTGGATTTCAATTTCGATTGATCATCATTGAAATCTCCCAAAATGTACGGCGTCTTTCCTAAGCTGATAGCTACTCGAAAACTTTCTTCTATGTATTGAAAGATGTACACTTGTTTTGGGGGGTCTGTAAAGAGAACCAACCCCAAACGATCTGTATTTTCGTGACTGGATGTTCACCCAAAGGTCATCAACTTCATTGCTGTCGTTAAGCATTACTTGAGAAGAGGTATATTCTTCTTGCACATAAATCACGGTTCCACCTCCTTTCCTTTTTCTATAGTTTCTATAATCATTGGAGCCGTCAAGCTCGATGGAGGCATTTCTTATGTCAGATTCCAACCAGATTTCAGTCAGACATAGAATGTCAATTGAATCCTCCTTCTTCATTATTTTGATGTGATCTATCATTGTTCCTGAGCTTCAAACTTTATATTATTATTCACGATATTATTCAGGCTCTGATAGGTATTTATAGACATGGTTGCTGAGGGGTGGTTGCTGCTCCCAGCTTGAACAGCTTGTGCCTCTTGTCATTTGTATTTACTTACAGGGCAGTTAGTGTCACTCTTGGGTGATTGCAGAGGCATCTCTTCATCGAATATGGATGTATCATTCTCGTGTTTCATGGGAAAATACCTCTTAGAACCCTGCAAATTTGTTTTCACCAGCTGGTTTCGCTTCGCCGGAATATTTTGTTGTTCGAAATGCGGCTTCAGGGGGTAGGTTGGTGCATGACTACTATAGTGGTCCTCTTTCTTGGCTACAAATATTGAGTATTGAGCAGCTTCATCACTCATAAGGTTGGCTGGATTCATTACCGTTTTCGTTACGTTGTCCGAGTTTGTTTTTTCTAAAATTATGATTTGTATTTTGAGTGCGTTGCGGAAAATTGCAGGGACTAGATCGCCATAACTGCTATTGTACTGTTTGTTTTCATAATATTTTTCTATCTCGGAGAGGAACCTATCTCTTTTTATACTCAGTGAAGGCTCAGTAATATTTTATGTGATTGGAGGATTCCTTCATTGCTTTACTTTCCATCACATTTAAGATGTTTGTTTACATCGTTAAGTCCGGTTTGTTTTACTAAGGATCCTTTCACCGTGTGCATCATATGATGCCCGTCTGCAAGTGTTGAGTGTCTCTTTAATCTTAAATCATTGAGAATGGTGTCGATGTTGGTGTTCCGGGAGAAGTGTTGCAAGTGGGTCGCTATCCCTGGCGCTAAATTCTTGTATAGCTAACGTCAGATCAGCCCCTTTCATCTCCACCAACTGCCTTATCAGTGAAAAGTTGGTCCGACTACCTACCTGCGGTACCATTTTTTAACAGCGAACATTCATAGCGTTCCTCAGTCACACCAAACACTGTCATATCTGCCAGTGACATTCTGCCTAAACTCTGTTTCAGGCCACGTCAGAATCAGCCACGAGGCTTACCATTTTACTGGTTACCACTTTAATGAAACTTTTCCTACCCAACCTAACCTAACCTAGGGCACGTGTTTTTAACCCTCGGGGCAAAGGTACGTATTGCTAACCCGCGAGTCAAACATACGTATTTTTCTAGGGTACGTAAGGCCGTTCTTTAGCGTTTTCTTATTGAAGTTTCATTAAAGTGATAACCAGTAGGTTGGTACGCCTGTTTAGGTGTAAAGACAGTGGCAGATATGACAGTGGCGGATTTTGAAATGGCGAAAAATGTGTGTGGGCTGAAACATCGTTTAGGTCGAAAGCACGAGTGATGAAAGATTTTTAGCGGTTATGACAGTGTCCGGCCATGACAGTGAGGTGAAGTGAAGTGGCGATGGTGCGCGGGTGCGGAAATAGTTTTAGCTCGAACGCTGGGCTCCCTTGTAAGTTTTCCGTCACGTGCATTGGCATTCCTCTATTCGGTTAATTGTTTCTTGTGTCAGCGACGCAACCCTCACTTAGATTTTTAATATGCTCCTCAGTAACGCTCTTACTGACGTTTCCTAAGAATCTGATTGCTAATTCTCGAGTCGCATTGTTTGTATGTTTGCGATTTCCTTGTTTTTGGTTCTGTTCTTTGTTATTGAGGGTGGGTTGGAGCAGGAGCGACCGAACAGAACCAAGGGAAAGAAATTTAGATCGGTGGAGGAAGAGAGGCATAGCTGAGGATAACTGAAGTGAGCAAGATGAAGGAATGGGTGGAGGAGGGTAATGAATGGGAGGGATTATCGAGATATGTAGAGAAATGGATAGAGGAGGGTAATATATTGGAGGGATTAGCGGGATAGGTAGAGTTGGAGTTTGGGCTGAGTTTAGAAAATGGTAGCAAAGGTGGGAGCTAGAGGAAAGAACAGAGGGAGTGGGGTAATATGTATGAGGGATTGGCGGGATAGGTAGAGTTGGAGTTTGGGCTGAGGTTAAGGAGTGGTAGCGAAAGTGGGAGCTAAGGGAAGGAATGAGTGCAGGAATATGGGAGGGATTAGTGAGATAGGTAGAGTTGAAGTTTGGGCTGAGGTCAGGGAATGGTAGCGAAAGTGGGAGCTCGAGGGAGGAATGGGTTGAGGGGGGTAATATATGAGAGGGATGAGCAGAATAGGTAGAGTCGGAGTTTGGGCTGAGGTTAGGTAATGGTAGTGAAATGTGGAAATTATGGCTGTGCAGCAAGCATAGGTAGACTAATTTGCATGAGTAGTTTAGAGTGGACGAGGAGGGTAGGAGAAGAAATGAGGAGGCGCTAATGGGACGCTGTGGTTGCGAGTGTAATGAAAAGGCGTTGCATGGGAGCTGATTGTGTGGGGATGATAAGGAGTCACTGATTGGTGATTTTTAGTCTGAATTTTAGTTTGGGGGTGACGAGAGGGTGCTAGAATGTGAGTTGTCTGCGAGTAGATGTCCTTTGCTGACGTGTGATAGGGTGATGATACGAGACGATGGCCATGTGATGGAGGAAAGTAGAGGAAGGGAGGAGACCAGAGTGATGATTGCTTGCTTCTGACATTGTTATAGTGTTGGGATGGCAATACCTCTACTCTGTTCCCTAGTTTTCTGATTGAGGGGTTCTGCCATGCACATCTTAGCATTTAGGTTTTCGTTAAAATTGCAGTGGTTATTTTTACTACTACTTCATTTTCGACGCTGTCCGTGAGCACAATGATGTAATTTTTGAATGGATTGGTGCTTTCAATGACTTTAGACAGAGGCCAATAATCGTTAATAATAATCTTTTCATAAGTGCATTTATCTGAAAGGTCGGACTTTAGCACATTTTTCATGAGGATATCACCAATGAGCATTGTCTTAGGGGTCCTGGTATTTTCTGTTGACCAGGTGATGGTGCCTGATGCTTCACAGTGAGCCGGCTTTGATGTTGTGGATTTTTCTGTTGAGGTGACGATTAGAGGCTCTTTTACAAAGGAGAAGGGGGGGTTATGGACTCAGTTTTAGAAGTACAAGGGGTGGGATGTGGAGAGTTCAGCAGCGTTTGGTATGTATCTATCACCAAATGAGCTACCCTGTGGGAAAGGGTCGGATTCTCCTTATCGCGTTTTGGGGCTTATGCGCTGGCCACCAGAGTGTTTGGGCAATGCGGTAGCTCTATGTTTATAGGTTTTTTGGTTCTAGAGCATTTTTGGCTTTTACATGATATGCAGTCCCTGTTATTCTTGGCACATGCGCATTTGTTGCTCATTCCAATGAAACAAATGTAGCAGAATTTGCTTCTGTTGGCGGTGTGGCTATGAAGCGACATGTATTTAATTCAAGGTTAAATACCAGTGAAGTGGACTATTCAGAGGGTTTATCGTTGGAGGAGATTAAAGAGCGTCTCACTAGCTTTTTTCTTCACGATTGCATACTTTCATTCACTATCTCTTGCAGCATCAACTCCAGCCGTTGTCATGTAGCATACCACCAAAACAAGGCTCTCGGTTTAGCCACAGCTTTTGTGTTGAATTCTTACAGCCAATATGTCCTTACTTATGTCACAGCTGCCTACGTCAATCTCATCCACTTCGAGTCCAATCTCCTTCCTCAACAGAACACCAATTCCTCCACCTTGCTTGAGCCACTTGCTCCTACTCTCACCAATCATTTGATATTGTTCACTAGATTCATTTACTCTCTCTCTTAGGTGGGTCTCAGTTAGAGCCAACACATCCATATCACACTCATACATTTCTGTAGACATATCTTCTAGTTTACCAACACCCCAACCTCATACATTCACACACCAAATCCGCATGTTCACCTCTTTATCTTTACTCTGACTCCGTCGTCACATCTGCGCACCATTCGGCCTTTCCCAAGCTTCATTCTCAAGTACTTGCTGCTTGCATCTATCCATCTGATCAACCACTGTACCATCCTTGCATCCCCTTTTGCATTCAGGTGAATTTCATCCTCACCAAACATCTCCGAACCAAGAACTGGATCCATGTTTATAAAACTGGCTCCTGTGTTACCGTAAAACATGCTCGTATATGGAGCATTAGATGATAGTACATCCTAGTTAGTTTGGCGAGATGACTACCTGCTCGAAATGACTGATCGAGTCGAGACCCGCCATGACGACACTGAGGGGTACAACAACTCGAGCCGCCACAACAGCGGCTTGTGGCAGCTTGTGACGCATGCACGCAAACAAGACAACAATCACGAGGATATAAACGTGTATTGGTAGATAGAATTGGTAACCTTACATGATTATTTGCTTATAGTAGGTTAACTACGCTTCTTATTGATTAGATAGGAATATTTTTTAAATTTCTAAAACAATTATTATGTTTCAATACTGTCAGTTTTTCGTCATAAACTTGGTGGGAATGCAGAGGCTGCCCCATTGTGAGTATCACGTCTGCTGAATTCATTTAATGTTCTCTATTAATTTTCACTGCACATCTAAACGATCACAAAGCGACATACTAACTACTTCCGCTCCTCTGACAATTTTGCTGCATTTTATGTATTTATTTAGATAAAACTCTGAATATTCAGATGGATAACATGACACAATGAAATTAATATTTCCGCAATTCGAAATACATCTCTTTCGATTTAGAGTAGATCAAATTTCATCGTTATCAATTTGGAAATCCTGAATGTTATCTAAACAATATATTTATTGACTTTACACCTGCCTGAAAGAAAGTTTTGAGAAAAAACAAAGGAGTTTCTACCAGCATTGTACGTATAACGCTTTGCGGGGAGAAAAAAAGTCATTCCTAGCCAACTCCTCGATGTTTACTGACCTTCAGTATATTCGTAATAATCAAAAATATGTAAGTCAAATAAATGAAATTTGGAAAACTGGCCCCTGTTACCTTCCATGCTACTAATATTATGTGTGTGATATTCATATCCTTTTTTTGTATTCACTGTTTTTGATTCCGTACTGGAAAGGCTCACTGGCAAACCATCACGGTAATTCCATTCTTTTTTCCCCATTGAAGACAGTATAAGAAACTTTTTGAATTTATTCATAAAACAATGTCGAAATTAATTAAAATGTTGTAGGCATAGGGAAGCTATTACATATTATATGTACTGTTTTGGACAATTCTGTACAGGTGTATGAATTTTGAACATGATTTATCAGGGATTTGATCTGGTTATCAGTATATTAACATTTATTCTCTAACATTTGTAACTAATGTAACTAGCAAATGAGTTATTTAAAGGTTCAAAAACAGATTTCAGACGTAATACGACACAACGCCGCTCTGGATAGTAGCTTGTTCGATATGAGTAGCTGCGCCCCACCGAATTTATGCATAGCAATACCACGTAGCTCCTAGTATACTCCCCCTCCTCACACATCAAACTATTGCCCCTCTTTCTACACATCCCACTGGTCCCTCCACCTTTCCACACAACCCCATCCTCATTTTACCTTCACCCACGGCACCCTGATTACTCTATCTTCACACACCACATCTTGGTCACTTCCCTTTTAACGCAACGCACTGGTCTTTCAGACTTCCCACACAGCATCACAGGCAACGCTCCGTCACTCCACCTTCCCACACAACTCCCTGATAACTATACCTCAACACACAACGCCCTGATCACTCCATCTTTACCCACAAAAACCTGATTACTCTTTCGCAATACACAACATCCATATCATTCTATCTTTTCCCATCATACTCTGTTCAGGTGAAGTGATGAATAAACAAACATGCACAAGTTAACACAATGTTCAGCCTAGGGCCCGGGCGGGCTCAACGAAAACAAATTCAATGCATGGACTGCAATATTATAATCAGGGAAGCTGCCTCCCAGTGCTGCCAAAGAAGCGTTACGACCAATTATTTTTTGCCTATTTTACGAGAAGTTATCCCAATTTCAGCCGAACTGTAGGTGCCGCCATTCCTCGTTTAATCATTTTTTATTCGAATTGTCGTTCCCTGAGCAGGATTTGCGACTACAGCATGATGAACTGACCTGGCCAAGGCTCATGAGGGGTCGAGGGATTGAACCCGGTAACAGGAATAGAATGGGAAAGGAACAAGGAATGGATGAACAATGGATTGACAATAGCAATAATTAAATGAATTGGAACGTTACATTTGAATGGAACGTGGACGGATGAGGGAGTGCAGCGACTCAAGGAACCTTAGTGGATGAATGGATTGGAACAATGAAAATACATCTGAAACGGATAGAGCTTGACTTTGATGTATGGAGTGGGAGGGATGAGGGGGTGAAACAGGAAAAGTTCATGGAACAGAGAAAGAACAGGAACCAATATAGTCAATGGTCATGAAATAAGATTTGAATGGCAAAACAAAATAGCGGGGAATGTGATGAACGGTTGAGATATGGTTCCAAATCAGAAAAGGAAAAGAAAAAGGTGAGTAGAATAACAAAATGATTTTATTTTAAAATAATGGAACGGTGGATGGACTTGACTTTACTGCAGAATACGTTTATGGGGTCTATGATAAGAAGATGTTTATGTTATCTATGATATTATAAAAAATAAATAATTTCTGCTTGAATATGTTCAGAAATTGTAATAAAATAGGGAAAATTGAGGTGTAGAGATTCAACCAAATAAGGGGATCAGGAAAGACATTTAGATTTAATGTTGGAATTGTGAATTGATTGGGTAAAGATTCTTCTTAGCTGTGCCGCATAGTTTATTTATGAAACCAATTCTGCCAAAGACTATATAAAAGTCAGATCAACACAAGCATTTGAAAGGCTTAAATGACAAAACGTACCAGTCTTGAATCCATCGCTAACATACTTTACCATGATGCGGGTAAAATAGGAGCCCTACAAAGAACGTATGACCCGCCTGAGAATACACTACCATGGACTGACACCTCCGAGAGGAAGTTGAACAGGCTTAGGCCTACACACCTGAGTCACGTGACATGGTATGACATCTAATGGGCACGACACAAAACAAATCAGTCGCTTCAGTTATTGCTGGCCGACTTGGGCCGATGCCGGGCGGTTCAGAGACATGACGTTGTCACCCGAATCTCCAGTGTCCTACCGCCAGTCTTTGAATCAAACGATACGCCAATTCTCTGACCAGTCTTCACCCTACCACTAAGAAAAACAATCAAATCCAAAGGTAACGGACACTAAAATATTTACGCTAAGTAAACTCGACCAGAAAAACTAATGAACGAAATTATGCACTGTAAAACAACTGCCAGTAATATAACTCAAGTGAACACAATTCAAAGCCTCTGAACCGGTACGTTAAGGCCTGGCGCTTAGGACCAATCTCGTCCACCGACGTCTATCACCGCTCTACTTGTTCCCTCCGTGTACTCGACCCACATACGCCGTCCCCCTCGACACCTCACCCGAATTGGATTGACACCCCTCACGGCCTCTTCTGGCGCTGACGTCATTGCCAGGCGGTCAAACAATTAGCATAAGCCTAGCATCAAGCAGGACGTGGAAAACTACGATAACAAATTCGAATTTCATTTCAAATATTCTCATACCCGTTTGATATAAAATTGGAATTTATCGGTTGGTTGTTGAAGATGAATGCTGTTTCATAAATGATACCAAATTACAAAAGATTGTCAAGTTCAATTGGGTGTGCTTAAAATTCGACTTTCTTAACTTTCATTGAAAAACTAATCTTGTATTTGTTCACATTTTTTTAATACGATTAGCTATGATACAAATTCAAATGAAACTTTTTATCATCTTAACACAATCTTCCAAGACGGAAACGGTTGAATTTATTTTAATGGTTGTATATCCTTAACAACTCTGGAACATCGCAGGTAATGAGATGTCCCTATCAATTATCGTCAGGTTTGAATGCTTTTTGGATGACTGCTAAACTATTTTCTTCCAGTCTGGGTGATAACATTGGGTTCCTACACAACTTTCGTTCTACTGTAGGGCCTCGCCCAGCCAATTTTGTTCCCCTTTAGCTTGTCGATTGACGAAGTTCGCTCTCTATGAATGCCTCCGTAACAAAGTTTGCTTCGTTCTAATGTCGCCCCAGTCAAGTTTGCTTCTTTCGCCCGAACTAGTTTGCTCATTTTTAATGTTTGCATCAGCCAAATTTGCTCCCGTATAATGTTACTCCTGCAACTTAATGTCGCACCAGTTATTTTCACTCCATTTTACTGTCTCATCCTACTGAGTTTGCTCTTTTATATAATAAAACGCCCAGCAAAGTTCACTCCACTTGAATTTTTTTTCCCAGGAACTATGTACGCTCATATTTAAGGTAATCCCTCTCCCTTTTAATGTTTCATTCAGCCAATTTGCTTGATCTAATGCCACTCCACCAACGTCATCCTCTTCCATCGTTTCAGTAGTCAAGTTAGCTATATTTAAATGTCTCCTCCTGAGAGGATTCTAAATTTTAATGTATCGGCCAGCCAAGCTCGTTTTTTAATGTAACGCCCTGCCAAGTTCGATCTTTGTTAATGTCTTCTCCGGCGAAATGCGCTCCCTTTTCAAGTCTCACCCAGCCAAGTTTGCTCTCTCTTAATCCATCGCCCAGAAAGTTCCCCCTCATTTAATCTTATCCAACAAAGCTCACTTCCTTTTATTGTTTCACTCTGCTAGGTTCGATCTCTTGTATTGTTTCTCTATCCAATACGCTCTTTTTTATTGATTTCCCCAGCCAAGTTCCCTTTCTTTTCATGTCCCACCCTTCCAAAGGTTTTATTTTAATGACCGCTGGAGGGATATGTTCGAGCACTATATTGTGACGCAGGTATGCGACCCCAGAAAATGATTAACCACGCACCTAGTAGTCCAGGGTACGTGTCGTGGGAGCGATGATTAAATAACTATCGCTTTATTTGCTCTGTATTACCAGCAGTCGGCGATTAAAAGTAAGTTAATTGCAGAGGAATGGCAGATGAAACGCTAGAATGTATTTTAATAATTTTAACGAAAA